>QQSS02083313.1:0-44394 GCA_003687565.2 Craspedacusta sowerbii
ACTACTACTACTACTACTACTACTACTACTACTACTACTACTACTACTACTACTACTGATAATAATAATAATAATAATAATAATAATAATAATAATAATAATAATAATAATAATAATATTTTTTTAAACTTCGTGTATTTTTTATGTTGTTACGAAACATTCGGTAGACCTCGGCACCTCTCACTAATTCTAGGCATGGTGCCTAAGAGATGTCCTCTTGAATATCGCTCTCAGTGCTTTAAACTGTTTTGCAGCTGGCACTGCAGACGTCACCTCACTGACTGCTGCTTATCGGGCTAATCCTTTTGTAATCACCAGGGTGACTATGCCGCTTAGCGGTACTCATGTTAACGACCCCGTATCGTGGGGATGTATGCCTGAGTCGAGCAAGGCCCAACCGAGATTTGAACGCTCGCCACCCAATAGTCTTGCTTGCGTTGCGGCAACGTAGACCACCCGGACACGCGGCCTTAATAATAATAATAATGATAATCATACTGCTAATAGTAGCAATAACAATAATGCTCCTAATACTACTAATAATACTACTACTAATATTACTTCTGGTACTGATGCTACCACTACGGCTAAGGTAATACGCGTTCTGCTTCTGATTCTACTGCTACCTCTGCTGATAGTGCCTCTGCAAAAAAGACTTTTGATAATAGATTTGTAATGAACCGCAAAGGTCAATGTGGCGGCTAGTCCTAAGATACTTAAATTTATTGTCTTTGAAAGAGTATAATATACGAATATTTATATTCGAAGAAGTAAACGGTGGATTTATACCCTACTAGTGCATACTAGAGCTCAAAGTTTCTAGTCTGCCCTTGGACAACTTTTTACTAGTTTGCACTGCATCATATAGCAAATCACAGAGCCGCTAGTTTTAGAGTCTCTATGTTCAATTGGTAATGTTTTTTTTTAGTGAACGATCTGAATGCATTAATTCAACGCTGCGTATCAAGTTTTAATCTCCTTATGATGAGTTTTTTTTAATTTTAAATTCGGCGTTTGAATGTTCAGGTTGTAAAGCTAAATGCAAAGCTGAATTTAGCGAAATATTTTTATCGATCAGCTCATAATCTATGCTTTCGAGTGCGCAAGATGCTGGAGAAGTTGTGAAAAGCTATCGTAGGATTCGATAAAATTAGGACCAAGAACGGATCTTACACTAGACTCAGAATGGTAACTTTACTGGTCTATACTGTTTACTTAAAAACAAAGTCTTTTCGTGGTGAAAAGCATGGATTACTTTTACGTTGCTGTTCACTAACTCTAAAAAGAGGCTTACGTTTCATGCGTGCTGACAACAATGTCAATATTTACAATTAAAATATTTTCAAGACTAGTGATTGGATAGCACGCATATCTTTGAAGTCTCACTTACAAAATTTCATGGCTTGTCTGAATTAGGGGCTATATAGGTAGCACAAAGCTCAGACAGAAAGTTCGGTGGGCGAGACGCTTAAAGCGCGAATTTATCTAGTAAATTACAAGGCAAGAACAACAACTACTTGAAGAATCGTACGAGTGAAGATGATAATCAGTTACTTGGGTACTCCTACTATGGGGATCATAATATTACTTATGAAGATAGCAAATTCATAATAGTGACTCAAATAATAAGAGTAAAAATTGCATTATGAAAATGCCATTACTAATTTGTTTACGAATACCATTAGAAAATAACAAAATTTACAGATAAATCAAACCCAGACGAACGGTTACTTAATTTCTACCAACAACATCGCTATAGCTAGTAGTTGCAGGATACGTTTACTTTGTTTCCGAACCAACCCTGCTTAGAACTTTCAAGTGGAATGGTAAACTTACGCCAGCCACTGCAGATGCGGGCTTCTTGTATTGGTCACTTGCTGAGACCATCGTTCAGAACAAGAGAACCCAAAGCCATGCCATGACTCCACTACGGAGAGTTTGCTTCTTGTCGATATCGAGACATCTAGTTGTGTCCGTAGATGCTCATATTTACCGGTTTATTTTCTTAAGTAGATTGTCTTAATTCGCCATTACCCGAAAGAAATTACCCGCAACGTCTTACATGCTTATTATATTGAGGCTCTTCAATAGGGAAGTCATGATCATGTCGTTGAGTGCTGAAAATACGCTGCTTAATAGATTAACAAATCTTCTTTTGCTATTTGACAAAAGTTGTGTACCAAAGATTTGAATTGCTAGATAGGTCGTTGTATCTTTGTCGCATTGTGCGTGACCGGCGTACTTTGACATGTTGCCAATTAGTCAACTACGAAATCGTGAACTAATGTGACCGACAAGGTATAGTTGGCTCATTCTCAAAATAAAATAGTCAAGAGGGCTTGCTTGTTTAGCTCAAATATTTCTCTACGAGGGGAAAATGAAGAGATACCCAAACTCAGTGAAGATTCCAGGCAGGAAGAAGGCATGCATGCAAGCATGGAGCAAACATTCCAAGATGTACGAATCCTACTGCGTGCTGGCAGGAATTTTCACTTGGAAGAGCTCAGGATTTTTCTTACAGTGGCATGCGAAATAAACGGGACAAGATAGCATGCAGCCACCCTGACATATCTTAGCAGACGTTCGGAAGAAGCAAATAGGCGCTGTTGATTGAATCCTTCAAAAAGCACGATTTCCTTCACAAAAACAACAGTGAAAGCCATCAAACGTTGACGATGGCTTTGCAAATACGTTCGCCTTGTGTTTTCTGAATAAAAGAACGGTACTTAAAACAGCGTTTCTAGTAGTGGTGTTAGAAATCGCTGGACGTCAATATATTCCTGATGGGCGTGATGCTAGTGCGCCGTATGTCAGAAAATTTAGCTCGCCCTTTCAGCTAGGTCGACTTGCAAAAGGGAGTTGGCAAAAACTGAAGAAGGTAAGCTAAGAAGGTAAGTGATTTAATGATATACCACTTTCTAGAGACGGGATTTCCCATTAGCGCTTGATTAAATATGCCAAATATTTTTGCATCATAGCCAGGGTATTCTAATAGAAGGCAGCTTGTACGACGGATCCCACGACCATCCCATAACTTGGCGCGTTCGGACAGGCTTGTATACGACAGGAGACTTTTGGATCGCTGATGGTAGTTCCTTAAGTCTTAGATATTGCAAACAAACAGATAGAAAATAATAAGGATTTTGTTGTCGGATAAGATCTTGCGTGCAACATGGAGCATCGCGAGGGCTTATCTTTCCGTACTGCTTTCCTTATCGGACCCTCCCAAAAATTCATTTTTCCAAAATACATGAACCACTCCAATAACATATAAACATAATCAATTCAGGAGCCTTAGTCGAAGTGCCCGATTAGACTAGGGGCGAGTGACGCTGGACAAGCACAGTTGCTTGCTGTGAAACGTGACAGAAAGGTTACCCAGCCAGTGAGACAATGTATTCCTCGGCTGCTAATCATCACAACGGATTTGATACGGGTTTAATGTTCTTTCCTGTAAGATAGTCAGACAGCGATTCACCATGTGGAACCTTGCAGTCATCGCCTCTGCCTTCCTCTCAGTCGCTTACAAATTCTTTCGGCAGAGGAAATTATTTTCTTGAATCACAAATCTATTCGTGCCGTTAATTCCAAACTAAGATGGCAACCTTATTTAACAGTTTATGGCTTTGGAACAGCGGCATTACATGGGTGAGTAATTTATCAGACAGGCTTAAGTATTCGAGACCAGGTCTGTTGTCGGGTGGATCTTTGGATGCAATCAAATTGGGATCGTGCGCAGAAGCAGGTGGAGTTCGGACACAGATAGGGATAACCACATTTGAAACTTGCCTCCTTATTATGTGTTGTCTTCAATTCTGTATTTAACTGCATATCTCACTATGCTCGTAATGATATAAAGATATTCGATAATCAGCATTCTTTTAATTGAAATAAATTTTCATGCTTTTTTACTTGTCCTGAATACTTGCCGTGCTGCATTGATGAATAAGTCCGTAAAGTTGGAGCTAAATATTTGCTGACGGGTAAAACGAGCTAGCAATCGAAATAGCACAATTTTCGAAACTCTCGAATAACTTTTGTTTCGCTCGGTAAGCGTGCGTGAAAAAATAGTGAAGCCAATTGTTGAAACTAGTTAAACTGTTATTGCAGTTGTAATTATACTTAGTATCATTATATTAATTAATATTATTATGATTAGTAAATTTGACTTGAGTGCTTCTCCTCTATGTTTCAGATTGATAGTGTGATTCGAAATGCCTCAGGTATGATGTACGTTTGTTTTGGCACTCAACCTACCCCACTCAACATCATACTTGTAATTTCCAAGACAACTTTCTGCAACTCTCATGCTAAGTGGCCGAGCTTAGAGCAAATATTTGTGTTTGATCATTTCATGGGGGTTTAACTATGTTCATCAACTTTTGCAACCCAGCCCAGTAATAAGTTTTATTTGATTTTTCGAAACAGTTGGTGCTACGCATACAAATTTGTTTCTAGCTGGTTAGTTTGCGAGTATAGGACCTGTTGAAATGTTGCTGAATGCGGTTTCCGTGGTAGCTCTGTCTCGCTAGCTATGAAGTCTGTTTGCTCTCGCTGTTTTAATGGCATTCGAAAGGGCGACATAAATAGCCTAAAAAGTGGATTTCAGTTCTATCTTCTAGTTATGTTTAGTAGGCTGGATTACACTGTCATACATAAATGTCGCCCTCTTAGCCCACATGCCTGCAATAGACAGACAAACATCCGAGATAGTGCGGATGGAATATGTGCAATACATAAGTGCAATAAATACTGCTTGAAGTTTCGAAAAATTCCACAAAAAAATTTTGGAAACTTTCATGAACGTTCATGCATCTTGGCACATGCTGCTATACGCAGCCATTTATACACCAATGTAGTCGTGGATTGGCTTTTTATTAGCTTGGTGGTGGCGCTAAATGTGGACGATGCAGCAAGGCCGTTTACGAGAATGAAAAGATCATAGCCTCCGGGGCCAGCTGGCACAAGCGAGGTTGCTTCACTTGTAAGGACTGTGGCAAGTCGCTGGATTCCAACACCGTTCGAGAACGAAAGCCTGAAGACGGACTCTCGGGTACTCACTTGGCCTTGGTGCTTCCCTGTTGTTTTCTGTCCGCCTATTTGATTATGACTGTGCTAGACAGCTGCTTGCTTACGATGTTAATAAGGGCTTCAGTGTCGTTCGAGAACTTGCTAGATAAACCTCAGGTCGAGGGGTTTGATTATTTCGTAAGTTAGCGTAAACGCTAGCTTTGAATATTTTTTTATTTTGACCTTGACGAGCCCGATTAGTGCAAATGGGATATGACAAGGCCATATAAAAAACTGTCAATGTTCTCTTATTTAATCGATGCTAAACAGATCACAACGCTCTAGTGAGGTTTCCGTGTTTTTGAAAGATTTTGAACCTGTGCCAGCATGTACGTTCTAACGTTCTAGGTGAGATCTACTGCTCGGCTTGCTATGGACGAGCCTTCGGCCCAAAAGGCTACGGCTATGGAGGGGGTGCTGGAGCTCTGACTAACACCGGTCAGTAAATTACTCCACACTGCCGCTATCTTGTGAAGCAAAAATGGGAGCATTGGAGACGAAAACGGTCGTCTACATCGAAGGAGATGGATGAATTTCTCTAGGTTGATTTTAAAAAAAATGTAAAGATGAGTTTTAAAAAGTGTTATTTTTAGACTACGTGTTCAACATTAATTCGACTAAAAGTAGCTCCCCTAATCTGGCCCTTGGCAACTTACTTCAAAAGCGTGCTGTCTTATGCTTGCTTCAAACGTCGCACAATTTCATTAAATTCGACTGAAGCTCGGCAGAGCTTGCCGACCTGGAGATAATTGCTGCACGTAATTAAGAACTGATTCAAACGTCGCACTTCTGCCTTGTCGAACGAAAATCTTTTCATTCGACGGGGCAGAAGTGCGACGTTTGAACAGAGCATTAGTTACATAGATTATAGCTTGGCAAATTTTTGACGAGCGGATCATTTCACCTGTTGCTTGCCACGAGATTTCACTGTCGATTGGTTGTCAGGCGAAGTAAGCTTGTAAATACGTATTTACTTTAGCATCAGATTGGTAGGCAATACTGTAATGCGCGTTTTTTTAAAACTTTTCTGGCAAGATTCATAGCCAACCAGATTGTAATGTGGACATATGTAAATACCTTCCCAATCAAATCGGAAATGCAGCTGGTTGCTTTGTGTTTTTTTTTCCGTTTGTTTTGTTATAATTTGGTCGTTTTGTAAGGCAGCATTTCTTTGGACCACCTTTGAGGTTTTAAAGTATTAATTCAGCTAGAACTTTGAAGTATGTATCTAACGTAATGATCTAAGTTTAGGCATTGGTTTTGGAAAATCTGTTTGGCAAAATTTCTTCGAAATCCCCCTTTCATCCCCCGCCTCATAAACGAAAATCCAAAAATTGCCCTTTTCCTACAGTGCAAAGCCGGAATGCTCGGTATTTCATTTTATTAACCCGCGCTGATCTACTACACCCACAACAAAGGAACCACTAAATCAACGTTCATAGCCTCCAAACCCCGTGTTGTCATCATACCATGCCGCAAAATGCAGCATTCGTCCGAATCCTTAGATAAAGGGCGTCTGCCTGGCTAGAAAGTCTTTTGTAGGAGTTGCGCATGCTCGACATAAGTTGAAGATTTGGACTGCCTCAATCCAAAGACAAGAATGGCTGCCTGTCCACACCATGATTTATTGCAGCAGCTTCGCTTGCTTGCTAGTAGAAAAAAAGCAGGAGCCTTGAGGTTGCCTCTCATGGTCTCAGGTATCATCTGGAAAGTACGATCTCTTGCAAAACCATTCTGAAATATAAAAGAAAGTCACCTAACCAGAGTGTAGAAGAACAAGTGTGACTTAGCAAATTAATCACGAGCGTGCTAGAATGAATGTTCCATCATGGTCAATCAAAGCGCAACCAATTCATTTAAGTGTGACGGGTTGTAGAAGGTTCTAGAAGGGAATCATTGGAGAATCTATGGACCTGTGCACACGAGTTTCTATTGCAAGCCCTTTAGCAGACATACTCGGTAGAGACAACCCAGGGCTAGCTCTCTCTTTTTCAACAAGATGTAGTAATGCCTAGCCAAGCGAAGTCGTTTGCAACTTCCATGGAGGGATTGTTCCATTCCTGGGATACTAACGCCCAATTCATATTTTAGTGACGCTTTACGCTTGTCTTATTGCGGGGGTGGGTTAAAGGAAAGCCTAATTGCCGCGTGGCTACTGACGAAAGGCGCGTCGGGGGCGAGACTTGGATGGGAAGGCTGCGTTTAGCTTAAAAGATAAACTAAATCCATCTCAAGCATTTGTCATCCGTTTCCTTTGTCCTCGCACCCCACGCGTTTGCCAAGGGTTGCCAGCGTAATGGGCCGGTACTCCTAATGGGAGTAACGAGGTTCGCAGACATTTCCAGTAGGAGTAAACTGCTCCGCGCACATACCAGAGCAAACCAGTGGGATAAAATTGCGTCATGCGTAAAGCGTCTCCGAAGTATGAATTGGCCATGATCAAAGTGTAGTCGCTGCTGCACAATTAAGTATCATCAATACCCAGTCCACTAACGTTCCCATACTGGAGCTATTTTTACAGTCATTAATCACAAGTATCGAAGCATTTTCTCGGGATCATTGCCGACGCATTGCGACGAACAGAGTTGGGCATCTTGAAAGATAGCAATCTGTTTTTAGTAAGAACTTTCTTTGAAAGGTATGATTCTGCATCCCAACTGTTAGTTCCGCAACTCAAGTTTTCGTAGTTTTGCGGGGAAAGTAAAAGCGAGCTTCATTTAACTGATGTCCATCATCCTACCCGGTTAAAGAGGCCCTGGTGAGCTAAGTCGATTACACAATGGTTTGATTTTGATTATTCGTGCAGTGAAAAGGACATTGAAGGCATTCATAGAAGCATTAAAAATTAGAGTTCTATTTAACGCGGGTTGATCATGAACACTGCATAAAGTTAATGCCTGAGATATTGCGAGTTAAGCATTTCCATAAAAGATTAAAATTTTCTTTTTAGCAATTTTCGAAACGTAGAACATGTGCCGAACGTTGCTTTTCGAATCTTAAATTAACAAATCTATAATTTTAGAATTTTTATGAATTAATTCTAAATTTAATACTTTATCTATTTATAAATGAAAATGGTCTTCTCTATAAGCTGTATTGTCTGACGTCGTAACATTCTACACATCCGCAAGAATGTTTACTTTTGCACGGCTACCTGGACGAAGTTTATTACTATGAATAGAAAGCGTAACAAAACAGGTTCCGTCAAAGTTGAAGGAAAGTAAAATCTTCCCAAGACATGCCACTTTTCCATCCCAGCCACATCAGGTCATAAGTAAATCTTAAACCTGTTGCTCCAATGTAGGTTAGCACAACAAGTGGCTCTCACGCAGAATGCAACCTGCATGTATAATGAAGTTATTCATCCGAATAATAAACCTATTCTCATCCAAATATCGCAATCGCTACGGTTCGTGCCCTAAATTTAAGTTTTTACAAGAACTTAGAAGCGTGGAAAAGGAGGGCATTTCCAAAACATGGGCTTTATACGGCGCAGCAAACCTAGATATGCCAGACGGCTAGAAATGCCAGAAGGTTTAAAAAACGAGAACTCGGTTATACGAACCAAGACCAGTAGGTATAGGTCCACCAGTAACATATCCAGCCTCTCACTGGACTCACAATGGTTTTCCGAAACAGAAGAGCAAATGTTAGAAGAAGGCATGCAAAATCGTTAATGACATAGCAAAATAAATGCCAGATCAACACGACCGCAGGTAATCACTCGAAGGTGATTAGTCGAAAATCGGATCATTCGCACTCATTTGACAGAAGGGAAGAATACGCAAGTTCAAATTACGTAATTAGCTACGCCAGATAGGGCCTCTAACAGACTGTCAGTATGCCTTCTTGCGGCAGCGAAGCGCAGAGTCTACACATATATGCAGTCGTCTAATACAGCCACAAACTTCAACTTTAGTGCCTTCTCAGAGGCACCTGATCAAGTAGTCGCGTTAGCAGCATTGTTCTGAGTGTCGGCTTAACAGCAGAAGCAAAACACACCGCCGACCAACTAGGAGAGCCTCCATGCGGCGGTCGGTGGGCAAGCAGGGTATGTGACAAATTTTTGTGGCTATCCTGTTTAGCGAATCTGCTTAGAAGACCTAACCTGCACAATAACACTTCGTCGTCCGCTGGGAACGTCTTCAAGAAGAGAGTCGCCTGGTTGCAGGGGACAGTGCGATGTCAGTTTTACGATCGTTAGAGCATCGACCAGTCGTCCGAGCCTCCTTTGAGGGCATGTATCGAGCTCTTTAAGCTCCTTGAGAGGCTCAACCTAAATCTGACGACTGCGCTCATTTGCTATCACCGACGATCGTTGGGCTGCGCATCCGGGGAACCTCCTGGCTCTTTACCAACCAACCAACACTGCAGCAATAATTGCACCCAGACATGATCAGCAGGGCTCGGAAAATGAACACAGAATCAAACAACGCCTCGCACAAAACGCAAAGCCCCGGCATCTTTATTCGTGTAAGTTGTCGACGGACAGAACTAAAGGGCAACACAATAGCTGTGGAACTGTGGATATTTCACCAAAACTACACTCAACACGCCGGCAAGAAGTCAAACGTCAAACATTCAACCAAAAAACAAAACAATGGGGGAAAAAGTCCATATTCACTGCTTCCAAATATCAGTAAGCAGGAAATCCAAAATAACTTACGAATTCACACCACAAACGCATTCCCTTCTTACGCTGTCATACAATGACATTAATTATGTACAAAAAATATATACTCAAAGCAAATCCCACTTCCGTTGTGAGTAGGGACGCAACGAGGATACAAGCAAGACTTGAGTCATACACAACCGCTACAGAAGGCGACCACATAAAAGGATACTTTTAAAACTCGCCTCGATCCAGGCAGCATTAACAGAAAGACTCATAGGCAGAGAAAAAAAATATCGGCAGATACAAAGATGGCGACAACATTATCAGTATGTGACGGCAAAAGACTGTGCAAGTCCTGCTTAATTCAAACAGCATATTTGTTAGTTATATGACTCTATCATTCCTAGTTTCAACGACAGAGTCGTATATAGGACGTCATTTAATATTTTGTGCTCAACAACAGCGTCTCGCAAAATAGCTTAAATATTCCTAAGACGAAAATAAGAGTCTGCGTTCAAGCGAGCTAAATTCGTTATATACATAATAGTGCCAAAAATATCGTCACTAGTCAAAGCCACACCTGCATAGGCCCGTCTGTTATAACCAAACGATTTTGGCGGACTCCAGATAACCCTATATACTAGAGAACTCCCCTTCAATAAAGTTCATCTAGACGCTTCAAAAACTAACAACGGCAAAATAAACATGATAATAATCCTAAATACAGAAATAACCTAATCTCTTGACTATTCGAGACGTTACATAGCAACAACCACATCGGAAACAACAAAACAAATACAGCACAAGAGCACCAACAACAACATCAACAACAAATACAACAGCAACAACAACAACAATAATAATAATAATAACCATAACAACGAAACAACCACAAGCAAACAACAACTTACGGAAACGGAAGGGAAGGGATATCGACATACATCTACAAATTACCTAAAAAGCGATAGGCAAATAGACTGCATATCATTAACACCAACTCAGAAGAGGATATTCCAATTGATTTGACTGCAGGACGCTGGGTACCTGCACATTGTAGCACAGTATGTCGAGCAAGAGAAAAAAATTCCAACGCCTGCTCAGCGCATCCTCAAATGCAATACCAGCCGCTCATTGAGCATCAGTCTTGCAGCTCCGATTTGTCATGATGATGGCACCGGTGGGGAGTATACTTCGGATCGGACGGTCCATCCGTTAGTGTCTGCAGCTGACCGGTTGACTCTACATCGGGGGCTTGTTGTGGAAAGATGACGCGAATGTTCGTATGGAGATATACGCGCTCGTGCTTGGTCGAAATAAACCTGACGAGACACAACTGCAACAATTAAGAATCTGTGAATCAGACCGGAAAACAAAAGCTGGCCACGAGAAGGCAAGAAATTCAAAACCATCGGCCTTATAAGAGAAAATTTATCAAACTTTTACAAACTTTTGCAATAGAGGAATGACTAAGCATCGCATCTCGGCAGAAGACAAGATCTCAAAACAACATAAGAAAAGGCCGATATTTAGGAGCTCTGCGAGCCAAGTCACTCCTCATTACCGTAAGTGCACGGCATAATGTAGACACTGCGTTGCCGCCTATAACGAAATACCATACACAGGTGCATTAAGTCCACTTTTACAAGGCATGCAAGGAACAGAGACAAAACACAATTAAAAAATGTAATCACGAAGACATGCAACGCGTATCACTCCAGATCTTAATGCCCGCGCCGACTTACCATAGATCATTCTACAAAACGAAGAGCATGTGCAAACAACTCATTCCTACCTACCGACTCAGTTAGACCGGAGGCTCACAATCGAGCAGAGCACCACGAAACACAACAGCATAAATTGCAATCAAGCAATGCAAGATAAGGAACAAAAGCATAAACTACATACAGCAGAATTAGCGTCCTTCTTTAATGACACAATCTTCTGACGGAGGAACGTCTGAGAGCTAGCTGGCATATCCGTGAAGTCGTACAAGATGACAAAAACTTTGATCACGCTCTTGTTTGGATTGAACAGCGTCTGTGATGAAAGTACCAAATCCAACAAACTAGATTGCCTGCAGCCGAAAGCGACGTGCTAGAGTTTATTTAAGAACAGTGCTCAAACTGAAAGTCTCCACGCATTAACTTTATCAAGATGGAAACAAGAACTCGCTCGTCAAGTAAGTTTAGGCTGAAACCAAGCGGAAGACCCATTCGTTAGAAACTCGCAAGAGACAACGGAACAGTAGTACATGTTGGCCAAATGAAAACAACTGGAAACAAAGCAGAGCACGCATTCGTTAGACACTCACAGTAGAAACCAGGCTGAATACCCGTTTATCAATTACTCAGAAGGAGAAACCAAGCAGTACAAAATTCTTCAACCACTCGCAAGTAAAAACCGAGCAGAACACACATTCGCGATGAACTAACAAGTAGAAACCAAGCTGAACACAAATTCGCGATGCCCTCTCGCAAAGCGATCACAAGTTGAAACCGAACAGAACACCCGTTCGCGATGCACTCACAAGTAGAAACCAAGCTGAACACGTATTCGCGACGCAACCACAAATAGAAACCAAGCTGAACATACATCCGTGATGCCCTCTCGTGAAGCACTCAGAAGTAGAAACCAAACAGAACACACATTCGCGATGCACTCACACGTAGAAACCAAGCTGAACAGACATCCGCGATGCCCTCTCGTGAAGCACTCACAAGTAGAAACCGAACAAAACACACATTCGCGATGCCCTTTCAAGTAGAAACCAAACTGAACACAAATCCGTGATGCCCTCTCGTGCCAAGGAGAGCACACCTTCCCCAAGTACCCGCAACCGGAAACCACGTCGTACAAATATTTTCAAAGAACTCACAAGTTGCACGGTGCCTTTTCTGGGGACATGATACCCTTTCTTACTGAACTTCTTCTCGCTAAGTCTGATGTAACCCTGAAAAGAAATCAAAGCATACAGAAATCAGGAACAGCTTCGCTTAATAGCTTCCTACCTCTTTGACAAGTAAGATCCAAATGCAAAGGATTGCCAATTAACGTTTAGCATTCATTTCATATTAAGTTCAGCTGACATTCGCGTATTATAATCGCCAATAAAGTTAGCAAGGTCTCGCCAATCCACGAAAATAAATTTAAAAAAACGACGCAAACTATTAAAGCAGCAAAGGCAGAAAATGAGTAAAAAGCAAGCCATGAAAACGTGACAATTCGCTGACGACTGGGGACGGGGAAATTCTCAGATTATGTAAAGGAGTATTCCTATGCGGCAACACAAAGGGTTCACGTATTTAGAATAAATATGAAAAACAAACCATAGAAGCAAATCAAAAAAAAAAAGAAACTTTCTTCAAATTAATAACTATATATCCTATAAAACCACTTACTAGGTACGGAGAAGGTGTGTGGTCATCAGAGAGGTGGAAAAAATTTACCCGGACGGGCAAGCGGACATGCTTCGGACAGAAAGAACCACTAGCCCCAAGCTCAGCGCGAAACCCCTGCAGACAGGAACAACACGCGTTCAATACTACAAAATTGGCGAATTCGTACGGTACGGTAAGCAATAAAGAAATATAGTTCCTAGAATTATTAAAGCACCATACTCAAAGCCAAGATAAAAAAACTGCTTGCTCGATTTCCTATCCGTAAGTAAAAATAGCGATTTGGGAGATAAAAGAAGAGTCACAAATAAAGTTAAAGCGGCACACCATGGGTCGTAGCCTGCTACCAGCAAGAAGCTCACTTACGAAAATATCGATCACACTGCAAAACAAGAATCTTCAAGCGCATTCGATAAGTCATTTTTTCCCCTAACATTCCGCATCAAAGATTGCGGGCGTTGCCATATCAAGAAACAAGTAGAGAGCTAACTTACTTCCAGGGTTCCATACAAAGGCATACGACCTTGCAGCATGGACTCCTGCATAAAGCAAGGTACCATCTACTGAATCCTTGGTCGCAAAGGTAGCATTATAAATCCCATAACATTTCATTAGCCTCAAACTACCCCCCCCCCCCAAAAAAAAAAAGAAGAAAAAAAGATACAAGAGAATGGCCTAAAGTCGTACTGCTAATAAACTTTTTACAGCAAGTTCATGTGAACTTTGTTGCTAACGATATCATGCAGGAGAACAAGGCGGGTGATTCCAAGGCTACGTGCGCAGGACGTTTACCTCAAAGTTACCGAGGAGCGTACAGGCAGGCGCACTCTTGCTCAGACCCATGCTGGAAGACTCGTCAGAAGATCCGCTTCGAGAAACACTGCTGTCGTACTCCATCTCACTGATCTTCCTGCACTTCTTAATTGGGGCCTAGGCGAAGTACAGCCCAGTTACGAACACAGCAGAATTCTAAGGCAACGCTGCAAACAGGAAAATCCGAACTTTTTTCCAAAATAATCAAACGTTCACTAAAATTGAGATCCGGGTTTGATTGTGGGAAAACTAGCAATTGTCTGAGCATGCCCAGTAAAACGACAAATAAGCTGAAATCTAGGGAAATAGCATTAACAAAAATGAAAAGAAAAAAAAAGCAATTCAAAATTTCATAGAAACTCACTGGACTAGAGGAAACTGGCAGACCGGTTGACGGGTGAAATACAGGCACCGTTCCGCAAACCATGGTCAGCTGCCTTGGTGGAAGTACTCGGGCAGCCGAGCAATTTCCAACCTATATGGGATTAGAAAGTTAGGGTCGCATTACCGGGCAATCTCCAACAGCGCGCACTTAAATAAGCTAAACGGTTACTACATTTTCAAACAATCTCCTGCAAACGATAGTGCTTGCGATACCACATAATGAATGCTTTCTCAGAAGCTCCAGGCAAAAAATCGGACAATTTTATATTAATTTCAGGGAGCTTAACAATACTAACACAGCATTATGCCCAGCAAAAGATGATGTGAATGGGTGTTTTTATATCTCGAACTTCTTTGAACGCAGGATTTCCATATCTTTACGACTTACCTTCAAACGAGCAAGAACTTCTGGAGATACAGACTTGCTTCGTATTCGCACACTTCCAGTCGCTTTGCCTTTAAGAAAACAACTGCCATTCGCCTGGCCTCCAAGCGAAATATCAAGCTTGCACTTTTTTGGAGGCGTCGAGTGCACGCACTCAATGTTCTGAAATAAACAAGCCGGACAAGAGACGCCATAATGATGCGGCCACATGGTGGCCGTCGTTACCTCCTCACTATGATCCGACGAAGTCGGGCCCTCGCCTTTCATAAACGGTACCTGGCTGTGCTCCGTAGAATCATGAATGCAAAAGTCCTTTTCTAAGGTGGAGTCAGGTTCGAAGGAACTCTTTGGCTTTTCTTCTAACTGGAAACTTTGAATCATATCAGCAAGGCTAAATCCCGAAATCTTGGACTGGGGCACGTTGTAAGAATTACCAAAAGTTTCGCTGCTGGAACAAGCAACAGGAGAAACAGGTTGTTCTAAAGAGGGTACAGAAGTCTGCGTGTCCATGTAGACTTGATCCTTCCGGTTGCTAAGGGGACTGCTGACTAGGCCCATTTGAAAATCACACGCCTTTGGTCCGTAACTTTGACTACAATTAGCTATTCTTTCTACACTAGCTGCGTGATTATGTCCAAAGAACAAAGCGTGCGGCCTTCCGTTCAAACAAACTTTATGATCTTCGGCTGGAACCGCGATTCCTCCGTGCTGAATCTTTTCTAGGAGCCACTTGCTTTGGGTCCTGCTAGAATCAATCGATTCCTTGGAAGTGAGCATCTCTACAGAAAGCAGTTTATTCGCAGTTTTGGCGCTCATAACAGCACTCGTCACTTCCGCTGTGTTACCGTCAGAGCTATTACAGTCTACGAAGTCAAGATGTTTTCGGTTCCTCTGTTTTTTGCCTGCACCACGCAAGCCAAACAGCTGCAAATCAAACATAATGGATTTGATCTGAGAGCATTCCATCCTAGGAATGGACAGAACCGAAATAGCAGCAATGTACCCGCCAGATATTCTGCATCGTGGAAACTTGTGTCCCTGTGGCTCGGTACAAAACAATGCCGTATTGGTGCCATCAGCAGAGAAGCTAGAAGCAAGAATTATGCTCGGGGTCATTCAAAGCCATACTCATCCAGCTCATCACGATCGCCTCTACATCTCCTCTGACAAAAAGGCGTGATACAAAAAATCAGCAGCATCAACGCCTTGATTCGAAATCACGCGACAGACATGCAAAATGCAAAGAAAACATATACAATCCATTTATCATAGACAGTTATTACGGCCTGAATAAAATTCAAGGCGTAAACTACCAACTACTGCATTAAGTCATCGACAGATCCACACAAAAGAATAACCAATGCGGAGTATATAGTTTAGAGTGGCCTCCAAATATGCATATCCAAATTTTTTTTTCTGCGAGGGTCTTTGAATAGTTTCCAGTTGGTATCATGTCAATCAGTGGCAGCACGATTGGTAATGCGTAGTCTATCATGGAATGTCATGATGGCAGGGCAGGAGGAAGAGCTTGGGCCCAACTCGAGCTGGTTCAACGAGAAGGAAGTGAAAAGGGAAACCCCGTAACGTAAACTCCCTGCTTCTTCATTGGACACACTGTAACTAACGACTTCCTCCTCGAACTGTAAATACACCTATGTAAAGTCATTTAGAGTTACTATAGTCAATAAAGTAAACATAAATTTATAGTAGTCTCTGTAATCGTTCTTTGTCTTTAGAGTCTCACGATTCCACCATCGTTGCTCTCTCGTCATAGTCAACCAAGCCTGTACTTGCAACCGAAGAAATGAACGTTGAGATAAAAAAATAATAATAATTAATACCACCGTTTGTTCTAGATTGATTTGTTACAGTTTTAGCCATGTCATGATCGAGATCGCGCGTTTCTAGAACATCATTATTCTGATTATAATTGACTTACCGGTATAGAGCATTATTATTCCGAATATATTGACTTACCGGTCTAGAATACCATTTTTCCGTCTAAGATACTATTATTCCGAATACATTGACTCACCGGTAATGTACGCAAGCCGGAAATGTGCCAGCACTCGCAGCCCACCAGGAACTCAATTGCGAAAAATGAAGAAACGAGTGGACCGCTTGAAAAAGCAGACTCGCGTTGGTTTCAATATGCTCATCCCTATACAACAACAAGATGCCAAGAACGAATGCTTGAAAGCAAATCTAGAAATGGCACTCTCTTGTCCTACACGCCTAAACTTCGTTATTGCAATATTAATATTTACGTACCTATTCTTGCTCTATTTCTGCCCGAACACTGATCAAGCCATAAAACTAGTTAAGTCCCAAATCCAAGTCCCAACCAAATATTTTGAAAATACTACCAATCTTTTTAGATCCCTATGCCAGAAATGCGCACTGAATTACGTTTCTTTTTAGATCCCTATGCCAGAAATGCGCACTGAATTACGTTTCCGCTCGCAGTAACAGATTTATATTAAAAACCTTTGATTGCACTCCTCTCCCCAACCTAAGCGAAACCTCAGATTTCACGGTCAACGTTTGTAATAACATTTATAATCGTACTTCGTCGAAAAATGCCACGATACCTTAAAGCAATCTCTGCGAAAAAAATTTGCGATACGTAATCACTCGGAGCATAGCAAGCAGGAACGGCTTAGTAAATTTAAATGCACACTAAACAAGCCACGCAGAATTTGACTATTACATCTCAATTATAGCTCACTCCTATTACGCTATCAAGAGCCATCAAATTAAGCTTCATTTTTCGTGTATTTTTATTTTTTGGACTAGCGAAGTTACAATTACATAATATTTATGAAAGCAAAGCTAGAAAATGACGCTCAAGAAGACACTAATACCACAGAAGCGAAGTTGGAAAACAGAGAAGCACATAAATAACCCTACCTTAGCTTACTAACTTCCAAAGTCCATTGCTCTACCACAAGCGTAGGTTTCTCCGTATGACCTTTATCTAGTCTAATCCTGCTCGATGAGTCATCAAGGCGTTCATGCTCCTCATTTGCAGAAATTAATACTTCGATGCACAAAGCTTGTAGCTCTTCGCACAAGGACGCAACCTTAGTGCGAGTCAACGATACCAAATTGCACAACTAAACAGATGCAACCACACTTGAATTAAATGTCCTTACACCATACCAAAAACAGAACAGAAAAACCAACCTCTACAACGGCCCCTCTTCAAAATTCCTCCTAGACAAAATAGACCTCATAAAACCAACCAGAAAGTAAGGACTAACGGTGTTTTTCGCTCAAACTAGAGCGCTTATATTCGGATCGAAACCAGGTCGCTTAAACAAAATAATATACTTTGACCGATTGAATTTTTTTCTACGAGTGAAACGATCATCAATAAGGGAAACCATCATATATTTACATAAACATGTTTAAGCAAAACTCCAAGACAAAAAAAAACTATTTCCCTCTCAGTTACTAAGTGGCCATCAGAAGTAATCGACAGAGACACTTAGCAGAGAGGTCACTTAGCCAAGGACCAAACAAGAAAACCCTGAAGAATCAACTCAATCAGATATCTGCCTTCTCTACAAGAGAGACACGTGTTGAGCTCAATCATTTTACAATCTTATACTAGAAGACCAATGATAATAATAATAATAATAAAAATAACAATAATAAATAATAGCAATAATAATAATTAACTAACCAGTCGCGGAAAGGGGATGCCAAACAAAGATAGCCTATCCAAGGAGTTGTCAAATTCAAAACCAAATAAAACGTAACATACTGATGCTATGCGTTTAAATTAAGATTTCCTGCTGGAAAACCAGACATTTGCTAGTTCAAGAAGTGCATTTTATAAGAAAACGTAAATTCGGCTATAATTCACAGATCACCAAGTAATACAATTTTAACCATGATAAAGGTAGACCTGGCTAAATCATAATCAGTATCTTTCGATGTCTGGGAGAAAACGGATATCAACTGGAATCAGTGCCAGTATGGCAAGTTCAGTAAAGCAACTATCTACAATAGCATTAAGAACATTATCTGACAGCCAATAAGATATTATAAGCAAAGACGAAAGCCATCGCAGTACACATCACCAGCCTAAATCGTGTTGCTGACCGCCAGCCAAGACAACCACTTAATGCTGAGGAAAATATTACTGGAAAGGAATGTCATTACATCCTCTTAAAACTTGGTTACACCGGATAGCAGAAACATAAACACTCAAAAGCCTTGTATCACCTAAGAAAAGATACCACAAAAGAATTTAACACACGTTAATTTTAGAATTCAACCAGAACATAATTGTGACTAGGATGCTGGGAGTTGCTTATAAAGCAAGAACGCAACCAGAGTATTGATGCAAGCAGCAGCACGGTAAAATCATGCCAGTTTGCAATGAACAGATTAAGCTCGACAACCTTGATTGAAAATCATACAGTAAGAACTCTAACACTTTCCAAGACTAACGATCTGGAGGATGCTGTATTTTATACCGAAACAGTGCTTCTCATGGTAGCGACCGTGAAAGCCTATGTCTTCCTGTCCATTCTTAGACACAGAGTTAATTCGCATTGTCATCAGCAGTAAGTCTAGCACATTTACAGCAATAACTCTGATCATTTATGCAAATGATGAAAAGAGATGCATTACCAATTGTGATGCAGAAAGTGGACTGGTGAATATACCTTACTGTATGACTCTAAACAGGCATTTTCGTTGAAAAGCTGATGGAAAGAAATTCAAATTACACATTTAACACTTAAAAACCACTGAAAAACATGTTTCCATATAGGGATGTCTTATCCACATCATTTATCACTGCAATTATCCTTTTGGCAAGCTTTAACAACATGTACCAAAAAATGCTAGGAGAAGAGCAGGAATGTGTGACCAAAAGATTTGCAAATTTCACAATAACAGATACATGATAAGAATAATTCTCACAGAATACTCATAGAATTTCGTGAAAAACTACTGCATCCTTCCATCGCAAACATTCAACTACTGCACGAACAGAAAGGCTTAATGTCATAAATTGGTAATTCTAGTGCACCTAGTAACAGTTATCAGATGTTGGTTCCTGACGCTAGAAAGGCATATGCGTGCTCCATATAGGCCCTCCTAAGCTGCAGACGTCATGAGTAACAAGATGACATTTTCGAGTAAGCAGACCTGACCTAAATATACTAAAATTTTACAGAACGTTTGATTCTATGGCACACAGCAGCTCAATAAATGGTTCTATAACTTTGGTCTGAAATTGAACTTAGCAAACCAATCCGGGTGAAAATGCATTCAAAGCTACGCCGACATCATCTAAGGGCTTGGTGCAAACACTAACAAAAATTGATGCTCCCATAATCACAGATGACTTCTTGACTCCTTTCTTTACAGATGACTTTTTAACACCTTCTTCGCACAATGGCCAAACAAAACAATGCAGCACCTGCTTGTTATTTGGGGATTACAGTTTTTGCTGGCCTTCGATTAAATGGCAAATAGAGGCGTAAATTTGAAAAAGCTAATACGAACTTGCACAGGTAGCTCGTGTCAATGACAATAAAAGCTTTCAATTTGTGAAACAAAAACAAGTACTAACTATCAATTAAACGTGACTGTGCCTAACACAAAAATCATTATGGCAGGAGGAAACCAAACATGCTCACTAACGATCATTCACAACAGATGTACATAAAATACAAGCGTTTTCTTGCATTCATCACATAACCAGCAAGATGGGAAAAGATCAACATCAGGTACCAGTAATTCTAGTGCACCCAGTTTCGATCAGCCATAAGAAATTCACTGCTAAATCACCAGATGATACAACACCGAAGACTAATTATCTGACACAGAAGCAAAGGCTAACTACTAGATTTCAAATTTCGAATGTTAGTTGTGGATACATTCCCAATAGTATAGAACTGACCTAGAAGTGGTGCGTCACAAATTGTATGTACACCTGAATCTGACCATGACAGCAAAAATTAAAACATACAGCCTTCTTGGAAGTTTGGACATGTTCAGTCCTGATATTGAATTATAAAACTTCTTAAATGCAGTAGATTGTATACAATAAAATTTGAAATTTGAAATTTGAAATTTAAAATTTGATACTGCTTAAGAGCATAGTATAAGCAAAACAGACACAAAACAAAATATTCATGAAGCAACACTAATATTCAAAGAATTTTGTCCCCATATATCTCATGCAGAGAACAAACTAAATGATGGCCGGCATTACAGCAGGCAATCAATGCATTAGCAAAATATATAGAAACTGAAAACCCTTTGGAACATTGCATTTGATATTTGATGTTGAAATGAAATTTTGCTTCTCTTGAAATGCAGTATCAGCACTAGGCAGACAACTAGCCTACATTTTACATAAGCTGAACAACATAACTTGACTCCATACACTCATATTTTGCCATCCTTAGATTGACCTTAAATGTCACTAAGTTTAGAAGTGTTCACTGGCTATGAAATATTTCCGGAAAGTATCTACCTTACATACACAAGCCAGTGCTACTTACAGTATCAGGTTTGCTGTCATTGACAACACAGCATTTTTTCTTGGAGTTGTTAGACAACGGCCATGAGTGAAATCCTCTACGCCTTCCACAAGTTGTTAGCTCTGGTATCCGACCTTCAACAACCAACACAGCTAGATCCTGACTGAATTCTAGAGGAGACAGCTCCTTTTCATAACAGCATGTAGGAACACCTAAAGAATGCATAAATTTATTTTACCTAAGAAGATGAGCATACAGCCAATTTTCTGCCATATGAGGAAAAATTTAAACATATCTATAGCCTTGCACCGGGGCCATTAAATTCTGCTTTGGTAGAAACCATAATATGGTGCACTGGATAAGCAAGCTTACGTGTTACAGAATGCTAATTTTAAAAAAAAAGGCTCTCTATCGACCAAACTTGAACCATATTCACCAGTAGCTCTATTTTAAAGAAACATCCCATATGCACGAAATCGCGAGTAGCTCCACCTAGTTTCAAAAATGTTTAATTTGAGAATGAAAGAGTTGGTTAATTCTTAATAAATACTGTTTAAAACGCAAAAATAAAATTCGGATGCAGTTCTTAAATCACATAACGACTTATTCTTTTAATTATGATTAGCCATGATGCATTCTACGTAAACGTATGTCGATTCCAAGCGGACTTAGAAATCTGGCAATCGACCGACGAAAAAGGGCGAGTTGGGTATAAAACAGTTCATCAGCAATCCAAAATTGTTAGGTTAATAACTGAATCATTATATAGCATTTCAGAAATTATTTAGCGTATGCCCATGCCCGAAAACAAGACCCATTCTTTCAACTGAATACCAGCTCAACGGAAACTCGAGTGTTCAAAACGATTCGTTCAACCTAAAATCAATAGTACGAATAAATAAAAAATATTTTAGACTTAAGTCAAGACTTCGTCAAGGCAGTTCAACGCGTGTACAATCTATGACTTACTTTCAATCTGCTTCATTTTCTTCACAACAAGACTCCATTAGAAACGTCAGCTGACTTAGTCACTTCTGTGAGTTGTCGATGCTGATGCCAATGTTTTGAAAGAACTTAGAATATTCTTGGCTTGGGTAACCCACGGCAGGAAAAACATGGGGATTCATTGGGTCGCTTAAAATCGTCTTCAAGTATCCAGCCAATCGCAGTCCAAGGTTCGTCATACGAGGCGAAGGGAAACTCCTCATAGTTGTGTGGCAGAGGATTATCACCAAGTTTTTTTTTAGCTTTCGCGTATATATTTTCGGAACAGATTGAGGCAACAGAAGCGAGCATACAAGCTGATTTGCGATTTTATGCCCTTGTGTTGCTTGTACGCCTGTGTGCAGATTTGCATATATTATGCGATGTAAAGAGGAAGAAAATGCTAAGAATTTTATTCTTGTTGCCATGAATAAATCAAAGAGGCTAGTCCCTCAACAAAGGGATTTACTTGCATGACTAAATTGTTATCCGGAGGTTAAGTTTGTAGAGGAAGTACGTCTCACTTCTGTTAGAGCATGTCCGGAAAATTGCTGCTGCCAACGGTCAAGAAAATCCTTAAATAAATTAAAATAAATTTCAAAATAATTAAATGAGCATTATTGTCATTTTGCTAAAATTAGACTTAAGAGCTCTTGTTCATGCAGATGACAGTCAAAGTGGAGTTTTCCCTAAGAAGATCCAAATCTGCCTAATCTTCATATTTTCGAAAACCCTTTTTATAAATAAAATGCCTTCTAAGCATTTTGAATCACCAAGCCATAGGTAAAAAAGTAAGCTTTTAGGAGCATTCAAGGTTGAGGACATTCGAAAACGCAGCCTTTCTAGTTATTAATTCACAAAATTTTTCATGCAGAGATAGAAGCCCGTCAAAAAATTCTTCGCAACTTGCATTCAAGGCGTGGGGATTGCCGGTTGCTAAGCATTCTTTTCACCAGCTTACCTTAAATTATTTCTGCAAGAACAACTCAAAATACTACGATTCACGGGTGTTATTACATCAAAAATAAAAAGGAAACATTGTTCTGGCACATAATTTTATCGTCTTTACTTAATGATCATGGTGAACTGTCAACATCGCTCTCACTAATAACATGTAATTTCAAACTTGATACATTCTGAGAAAAAAAGCGTTACAGAAGCAATTTGCATGCCTAGCACCATTCCTAGAGACAATTTTATGGATGTAAAGAATCGAACAAAAGCTGGAGACGCTGGGACAGAGAAGATGAACAAACAACATCGACTATGCTCGAAATAGTGGAATCAACTTAAGGCTGCATACAAGTTGCTTGCTGCTGTAGATACGAACAAATTGACGTACGCATTCAAGATTTTATCAGCACTTTTGCACTAAAACACATTCAATCGGCTCGAAACATTTGGTTGGGCATCAACTCATGTCACGTCAACTAAGGCATGGCAATTTGAATGGAGCCACAGATGTTGTGACAGGTAATTCAAGTTAGCTGGCAAGACGCAAAAGTAAATATATTCGTGAAGTTGACGTACTTGTTGCAATTATCGGCAAGTGGTTTTAGCAAGTTTCTTGAAAAGTTTTTCCTTGCTTTGCTGAGCTTTGCTATTTAATTCAAAGCGATTAGTGGATATCAAAAGATCATGAAAGCCTCGTAGTGAAAAGACCTTTGAAAAGAAATCTGGGTTGTTAAATACTATCGAAAAACACTTCTTGTTAATTCTCTCCCTAAAAATTTCACACTAAATCGCGAAATAACGAGAATTAATAGTTTGAGTCATAACTCATCTTAGGCACAGTTTTTCGCTTCATAAAGAAATAACAATTATGAGTATGATAGATGTGAAATTGATTTAAGATATAAAAGTATTTCAAGACTCCAAAGACTTTAACAAACATTTGAACGCGCTCGTTTAGTCTCGGATGAGCGACTCCTGCAGCTGTCTGAAGAAATATTTGGCTCGCAGAACAACCCGTATACATTTTTATACTGCATGCCGATACTGTGAGACTAATAATACGCGCGGATTTGCTCTCATTAATCCAGAAAATATTTTCATCCCGCGGTTCTCATTTTCTTCGCTAATCATGAAAGCGCAAGGTTTACTCGAACTAACCCATATAATCCAAAAGTTTCTAAGTTTATCATCTGTTCTATCACAATTACAGTTTAACTGGTGAACCCGGAGGTTCATTTGGATGAGTTGACGTGGGAAGGGTTGACACGGGATGAGGTGACGCGGGAAGAGTTGACGGTATACAAAATATGTCAAGCCAAAAAACATCAGTATGGGCATCTTAAATGTGCTTAGATTGGTGACTATAATCAAAATCTAAGTTGCAGCGAAAAAGAGTTTGGCTTGCCGCGAATGAAGATGAAGGTTTGGGGCTTGAAAGAGCATGAAAAGACACTGCTAATATTGTTTGCTAGATGCAACCATTCCTGCAGTGGTATGGTCTCACCATCCATCTAGTCGAACCTCCGAAATTTTCCACAATTGGATGTTTTATGATTGTCCCAGTACCAGCACCAAACGCTAGCGAACTAACCCTGCCTCCCATACCAACTGAGACCACATCTAGCACATGTAGCGATTACGGTAGCTAATGTATTGACTTTTAGTATTTTGGAACAACTTGAAGTCGCAAAGGAAAAAAATTCGTAAATCTCGTGGCAGCGTAAGCAGCGTTAACACTTCCTCCTTGCATGTGACAACGGCAGGACAATGAGTAGTTGCGGAATAATTTCTGTTCCCACCGTTTGAGGTAACTGATGTAACGCAGTTTAAAGTAAAGAAAAAGTAAATGCTCTTTGAAGCTAGTGAGTGAGGCGCGGAACGTTTTGGATTAAGTCTTACCTGGCACTGCATTCTGCTTTATTACTTTTTACGTCAATAACCAATGCCCAACCGCATACAGTTTCATAACCTTCTAAAGTAGGCACTTGCATCAGCAATTAAACCCTTCGATAGCAATTAGTCCTTAAATTACTATGTGCTAAACAATTAGGACTTTTAAGACGATACACAGTCACCTGAGTAGTTTAGTAAGAAGCAGCCATTTATGGTATTGCCCGGTTGCTTTGGCTGCCTTGTGCGTTAAACACAATCCAAAGCTTTATGAAAATTTCCTTGCGCGTCAATCACCATCCGAGAAAAAGCAACTACACGTTCACGATTTGCACATTACATGACCTCAACATCGTATGTCACTAAATAATCTTACCCACAGAAAATGAATGCTTTTTACATGGACCGCGTCGATAAGCTTATCCTATTTGGAAGTATGTCACCAGTGACTTGCATTACGCAGATTTCACTGATCCATGGATACCTTAATCACCATCTCACAACTGCTAGAAAAGCATGCATCATGATTTTGGAGGGACTAAGTTTCATTTTTTTTTTTTTTCGCACGACATGTTACCGATTGCATTGAGAAGTCGGATTTCATCGAATCTTTTCAAGATCCATGGATTTATCGCAGAACTATTAAAACCATTAGTGTACTTTCTTGATGATTTATTATGACGACTGCTTCCAGTAGCATCTGCAAGCGACGCGCCAACATGTGAGAGGCAATGACAGACAAAAAAATCAGTAGTCAAGTCTGCCAAATACCCCCAACCTCTTAATCTAAGGAGGATCCCAAGCTACCATTTTAAGCTGGTATCGGAATTGAGCAATGAACAAAATGTGTTGGTTGGTTCCGATATGCAATGGAAGGTATGCGGATTCTTATGGCCTAGGGCAGAACCTAGGCATAAAATCTAGATTGGGTAATACGTAAGGCCTAGCGTTTGCATGGCGGGTAAGTCCTTACCACGTCGTATCAAGCAAGACAAGCACAACATAGTCTACACATCCAAGATTTGACCCTAAGGACAACGGGAGCATCAAGCGTCCTCCCTCCACCCGCCCCTACACTCTTTGCAGGACGTGGTGGTCCAGTAAGGGTGGCGGGCTCACTCATGCGCAGGTCAAGAGTCGTGCATTTGCATTAAGCCCACTGCAAAGTGATTATTCGCCTAATTATTCATCGCCTCACGTTTGAAGAATCAGACCAGCAAGAAAAGCCCGAGATGACTCTGCCCTAGCTTACATCTATGACAAACCGAAATGGTCTGAGCAGAGGTTATAAAATAGCTTTAAAAAATGCATATTTAAGACCTTGAGTTTTATTGCTCTGCAAAAGATATCGCACAAAGACCTTTCTCAAAAAAAAAAGCAACAGCAATAACAAAACATGCAATCTAATAAAATCAGCAGCAGTTTTCTACAAGGAACTCGATTACTAAGACTGTTATTAAGGGGATCCGTTTATTCTTACCGTAAGCACACCTACACTATCTATCGAATAATTCCTATTGAGGGTAATGCTTCTATTGGAAGACTCTAGACTAAGCGTATAACTTATTATTTTCTTTAATCGGTTGTCGTTATTCAAGATTCAAGATTCAAGTTCTATTTTCGCATGCAGAAAACAACAATACCTGGTCAAATAAAATTGCAACATTCTACATGTGAAGGAGGAATCCTCACTAGCAAAGCTAATCGGATTTGAGGAGCCCCCCTCAAGACTTTTTGCAAGAAATTACAAGTCGTACGTCTAGTAATCGCTTTGCAAAAGAAGTAAGTGAAAATCTCGCGCATGCAGATCACTACCTAGGTAGCCGAGAAATTACAAAAACACAATAAGCACACAAAAAAAACAAACGAGATAAGCACCATCAAGGTGAATTTGGTTACATAGTGGATCTAGCAGGCGCTACCTCTGTAGTTTAGGTTAGTATTTCGCCGTAAAAATTGCATATAAATATTTTTTAAACTGCGATTTCGTGAGGTTTAGATCTACGTGTATACTACGAATATTATTAAATAAGCTTGGCCCGGAGTGTCTTAGCGATCTATCGCCATATTTAACTGTTTGCATATAAGACGTGAGGAGTGCTTTGTGCCCACTACAACGTGTATTCCTATTGTGGGTTTAAAAGTAGAAGAGACTTTCAAGTGACAGGGGCGCATCACCCTTGTTCCAGTCATATAACAGGAGATATCTATGCAATTGAATTAAATCTTCTAGTTTCAGTATCTTCAGTTGTGCGAATAGCGGAGAAGTTTCTTCATCGTAATCAGAGCATGTAATAACTCGAATTACTCTTTTCTGGATCATATATAGCCGCCGACGGTCGCATTTACTGGCATATCCCCATACGAGACATCCGTAGGCTAAGTAACTTTCAAAAAGACTACAATAGATTCCTTTAAGTGTTTTCAACGGAGCAAAATGCCGAAGTTTTGCAACTATCGCTGCTGATCTATTTAATGTCCTTGCAAGCTCGTCTATATGAGGCCTCCAAGTCAGAAACAAATCAATAAGCACTCCCAGATAGTTTATCTTATTGGATAAGAACAAGTTGGCGCTTGCGAACTTAACGGTAAGTCTAACGTCAGCTTTTTTTTTGCGGCGGCTTAAAGAGCGCTACATCCGTCTTTTTGGCGTTAAGAGAAAACGATTAGCACATAGCCAGTCGAAGACATTTCCCAGTTTGGTTTTTATTGACTTTCGCATAATTTTTACAGAGCGATGTCTCAACAGGATATTAGTATCATCTGCGAAATGATGCGCTATGGAGAATGAAAGGCAGTGTTTGAAATCAATAATATATATTATGAATAGCATGGGGCTAAGGACTGAACCTTGTGGGACTCCGTATGTTATATCCAAAGTACCAGACCTTTGATCGTCAAAAGCTACGAATTGCTTTCGGTTTGAGAGGAAAGACCGAAACCATTCGTTTACGTTAGATCTTATAAGGATTAGCGTAATCTTTTGTCAAGGATTAGCGAAATCTTTTCAATCAAGGCAACCAGACCATGATTCGCCGAATGTTTAGTACGGAACCCAAAGTGCAAATTACTCAAAATGTTAAATTTCTCCAGGTAAACGTTAAGTCGATTGTACATCGCTTTTTCAAAGACTTAGCTAATATTTAATAATAATAATGAGATGGTAAAATAGGGCGGTAATTACCACATGCGTCACGTGAGCGATTCTTATATACAGGTATAACTTTAGATATCCTTCATATCATAGCAGAGAACGTTCCAAGCTAATTTAAAAATATGATTAGGTATACTATGTGGCCGCAGGCTCAAGACGCATGGAGGGAATCAATTATACTCAATACTTCATCTGCTGACGTGTCTGATACAATCATACTTAGACTGGCGTAAGCTTTCAGACAACGTTTCAAGTCATGTCTAGCCTCGGCAATTGTACTGTCTAGAGTCTTACGTACTGACGCGAAGTAGTTGTTGAATGCGATAGCAACATCGCGGGGACTGTCATGTACTTCACAAATCACGCTCACAATGCTTGGCATGAAGTTGCATTTCTTTGACCTTTGAATAATTGATTTTATGCCATCCCAAGTCTTTTTGATATTATGGCTACGTTGTTTGAAATAATCACGATGATGTAGGACTTTGCTTATAGCGAAGGAAGATTACAATCAAATTGCAATATATTTTGCACTTGCAATGGATTTCAACTTTCAGATTATCTTTTTTTTTCTGCCAGGTATCTCTTATAGAGTTGATCTCTCCTGTGCATAGATTTCAGTAATCCTCGGGTAATCCAAGGCTTATCTTGTAGGCTTACCTCACGCTTGGTTAATCGGCGAATAGGAGCCATAATATTAACGATATCTGTTATTTTGTTTCAAGCTTCAATATCTTCCAAAGAGATTCCCATGAAGGCAGTCCAACGCTTTCGCAGTGTCGATAAAGTTGATGGAAATTGATTATTGATACTTCACGCATGCTCTTTGACGTGCCTTAGGGCGAATGTCCGATTCCTGAATGAGTTTCATGGAATGCCCATGATTGTAGAGGAAGAGGAAGCGCCTGGGCCCAACTCGAGATGGGTCAACGATGAGGAAGTGAACAGGGAGACCCCGTAACGAAAACTCCTTGCTTCTTCATTGGACACACAGTAAATAACGACATTTAGAATTAGTATAGACGATGAAGTAAACATAAATTTATAGTAGTCTCCGTAATCGTTCTTTATGTTTAGAGTCTCACCATCCTACCATCGTTGCTCTCTCGACAATGAGCATCCGCTCCGGAAGTGGTCCTGTCCCTGGCGTAAATTCTGAACGGCAGCAGTCTGACATGCCTCCTTCCTTGGCATCCTGAAGATGGCGCCTTTCTGCCAATCCCAACAAAGGATGAATAAATCTGTTATTTTTACCATTGCTGGCGTGGCCTTCACGTCTCAGAAGGGTGGGGTTGAATTTCATCCATCGCAGCTTTTTTTTTCTCATGTGGTTATGGCTTGCTGAATGTTTTGCCATCTGAATACGTCGGAGAAAACTAGTGGGTCTATTCTTTCTCCAGGATCAAAGTCATGAATAACTGAGGGTCTGGCTGATTCATAGGGTCACGAAGATGTATCATCTTTAGTGCGCACTGCTCTTCAGTGGCAAGTACGAGTTTTTCATGATTTTCTTTGATCTTTGCGTATGCTGCTCTCTACGTGCTGGACAGGTCGCGCAAAGTAGATAAAGTGTGCGGGCGTCGTTCGTGTCTACACCATTTTGGACATCAACGCATTCCTTCTTCAACCATTCACTTCTATCTTTATGTACAGCTGCTGGAAGTAAAGCGAACAGCGTTGCACATATAATCATCTCTTGAGGGGAGGTATCTCCATAGCCGTAGCAAATCGGATTGAAGATACCACCCTGCTATGCGCTCCAGTTGAAATTGCAGAGATTGCGAGAAGAATTTCAATTAATACCACTAATGCACTGCATGATGAAATTGATGGAATATATGCAAATGCAGGGGGTACTAGCATAGTATACAGAAAAAACGTTTAGGGCTGATTTAGCAGTTGACATCAGAGGCGGCTCAGAGCTGCCATATGAGACTTATGATTTGCTACGAAACGGAACCAAGCCAAGAACTTGCCACGTGTTGCCTGCTTTCCAACAGGAAGGTCACGTAATGCAACTGAGCAATGAATCATTTCGTGTACGCTCAAATTAATGTACCGCGTTAAAACAATCCCAGCCGATTATAAAAGGAAACAGAAGCACATACAAAAACATTTAAGTCAACCCAAATCAATACTATTATTTAAAATCATATTAGTCGAAATAAAAACATCCGTGCATGCAATTCCAGCCATAATTATCTTGGTGAACAATGACGATTTGCTTTCGTCCATGCAAGCATGATAAGAAGAGTTCTGGCGAACACCACGAAAACCGTAAGTAGCAGCTTTTTATCAGAACGCTTTGGTTCATGGTATCAAATGATTTTTGAAAATCTAGGAATAGGCAACCTGAATACCCACCGGCGTATAAAACCTCGTGTATGCAAGATGTAACTTCTACTAAGCGTGATTTGTGGAGTGTGTTTACGTAAACCGCATTGCGGTCATGCATTGGATGCTATGTTTTTGCTGTACTAATTAATTTTTGTAAAAAACGTTCTTCAACTAACTCTAATTTAAAGTTCGATAGTTCCGCCCATTCCAGAGTAGATGTTTGCTGGTATGAATGCTCGTTTGATTTTTTTTCAGTTTAAAATTTTAGTTTGTTTTTACTGCAAACTGCGCAAAGTGATCAGGTATCAAACATGTTTTCGTGTCGTATTTAACATTATTTGTGAAGATGTTGTCTATTAAGGCTTGTGATTGCAGTGTGACTCGACTGGTTGGAGTATTAAGAGCTGAAGTCCATAAGAGGCTACTAGATCAAGGAAGTAATTAGCTCCAGCAGATGTGTCATAATCAAAAAGGTCGATATTTACGTCACCCATGATAGTTATTGGTTTATCTTCACTATGCATAACAGTGAAGGATTGCAAGCAATTGTTTATGTTTGCTAAGGGGGAAGCTAGGACGTTTATACGTGCATATCATAATTTACGTCGAAAGCCTTTTGAAGGTCTAAGAAAAGTCCACATGCATAATCGCCCTTATCTAGGATCTCGCTTACAGAGGTTACTAAATTGACAAAAGCATGGCTAGTAGAAGTATTCTTTCTGAACCCAAATTGTGTTTCGTAGATGACGTTTAGTCTTTCCAAGAAATCACAGACACGTAAATACATTGCTTTCTCAAGAACTTTGCTAATGTTCGACCAAAGAGAGATCGGCCGGTAGTTACCGCATATTTCAGTTGGTCCTGACTTATAAAGTGGAATAACTTTAGAAACTTTAAGCATGCTTGAAAAAATACCCTCTTCAAAAGACTGATTAATCATATACAAAATAGGTTCAGAAAGAATGGACAATCCAATTTGGATCAGTTTAGTTGAAATGCTGTTTGATCCACAGGCACTCGACGCGTTAAGGGAGTTAATAATGTTCATGACTGCTTTGGAGTCCGCGAGTTAAAAAAAAACGAGATTCGTTATTAACTGAATGCATATATTTCCTGAAATTGACTCTAGACTTCGTATTTTATCGCCAAAGGATTTACCAACCGAAAAGTAATCGTTAGAAATTGTTGCGATATTCCCGGGCGAGATTACCTTGCATCCACTATTGTTCGTTACCAGAGTTGGAAGAAATTTAGCCTTTTTATTTTGCTTTAGAATAGTATCTATTCCTTCCCAGGTTTTTAACGTAAAGTTTTTTGTCTTTGAAAGTAGTCTTTGTAGTATGAGATCTTGCTTTCTCTGATCATACGGACTATATAATTGCTCTGCTTCTTATACTTTTTATGCACATGAAGTCGCGTATGCTGATCGGTGTCCATCAAATATTGCTTTCGCAATCTGTCTCCAACATTAATGGCTTGTATATATTCTTCTTTTATGCACGGCTTCTGTAGTGTCATATCTTCTTTTTTGGAAAGTTTACGATAAGGCGCCATGACGTTTAGGATATCGGCAACCCTCTCTAGTATAATGGTGGTAATAATATTCGGGTTCTGCTGGTGTTGAAACAACGCCATATTTGATAGCTCCTCTGAGAACTCATTCTCATTAAATGACTTGTAACAGCGACCATACGAAGGTTTTATTACAGTTTTCGTTTTGTTTTTACAGTAATCAGTAAAAATCGAGAACTGAGCAAAGTGGTCTAAGATTGAGCAGGTAAGGTTACCACTCCTCGAATTGTAGTTAGTATTGTTAGTAAGGATCTTATCAATAAATGCTTGCCATAGCAGCGTTACTCTACTAGGTTGAAAAATTAAGGGTTGCAAACCATCGGATACAGCCACATCATAAAAATCCTTCGAATGCACAAAACGATCATACGCAAGCAAATCGATATTAAAATAACCCATAATAATCAAAAATTTGTCTTCTCTGATAACCTTCTGTAAATATTTACAAAGCAATGTGCTAATCTACAAAACTACGAGAACTGCACTGCGACATGCAACTTTTATGATAACTTAAGCAGTAATTTTTTTCAACCCCAAATTCTTCAGCCCACACGAGTAACTCTCCGCTCGCAGACGCTCATTGATAATATTTTCACGAACAACCCAAAGTACGAATCTGTTAGTGGAAACCTGACCTGCCAAATCTTTGACCATTTTTTACAATTTTCAATTTTTACAAACTACTGCCTGACAAGAGAAAAAGACAATGCTGTTAGATTTGGTCGCTCCTACAAAAACTTTAGAAACAACGATTTTATTGAAGAGGTTGAGAAAATTGATTGGACTATCTTACTGGCAAGTGAGTCAAATGTTAATTCCCAAATGGATATCTCCTTACACAAGATATCAGATATCATATGTATTATGGCTCCAATTCGACGATTAACCAAGCGTGACGTAAGCCTACAAGATAAGCCTTGGCTTACCCGAGGAATACTGAAATCTATGCACAGGAGAGATCAACTCTATAAGAGATACCTGGCAGGAAAAAATGATAATCTGAAAGTTGATATCCACTGCAAGTACAAAAAATATCGCTTGTAATCTTGCTTCCCAAAAGCGAAGTCTGACATCATCGTGATTATTTCAAGCAACATAGCTATAATATCAAAAAGACTTGGGATGGCATATAATCAATTATTCAAACGTTAAAGAAAAACAACTTTATGCCAAGCAGTGTGAGAGTGAATGGTAAAGTACATGACAGTTCCGGTGATGTTGCAAGCATTCAACAACTACTTCGCGTCACTAGGTAAGAGTCTAGACAGTACAATTCCAAAGGCTAGACATGACTTTAAACATTATTTGAAAGCTAACACCTGTCAAAGTATGTTTCTATCGGACACGTCAGCAGATGAAATATCGACTATAATTGATTCCCATGCGACTAGAGCCTGCGGCCCAAATAGTATCCCTACTCATATCCTCTTTCACACGTTATTAACCAGTCATTTGAATAAGCATGCTTTCCATCCGCACTAAAGATATCTAAAGTTATACCTATATATTAGAATGGCTCACTTGACGCATGTGGTAATTACCGCCCTATCTCATTATTATGAAACATTAGCAAAGTCTTTGAAAGAGCGACGTACAATCGACTTAGCATTTACCTGGAGAAATTTGACATTTTGAGTAATTTGCAGTTTGGCTTCCGCACTAAACATTCGGCGAATCATGCTCTGGTTGCCTTGATTGAAAAGATTAAGCTAAGTCTTGATGATGTCGATGCTTGTGGGATATTTATAGACTTGCAAAAAGCATTTAATACTGTACATCACAATATCCTACTTCAAAAACTTGAGCCCTACGGTATAAGATATAACGTAAATGAATCGTTTTGGTCTTTTCTCTCAAACCGAAAGCAATTCGTAGCTTTTGACGATCAAAGGTCTGGTACTTTGGATATAACGAACGGAGTCCCACAAGGTTCAGTTCTTGGCCCACTACCATTCTTAATATATATTAATGATTTTTAACACTGCCTTTCAGTCTCCATAGCGCATCATTTCGCAGATGATACTAATATCCTGTTGAGACATCGCTCTGTAAAAATTATGCGAAAGTCAATAAAAACCGAACTGGGAAATGTCTTCGACTGGCTATGTGCTAATCGTTTATCTCTTAACGCCAAAAAGACGGATGTAGTGCTCTTTAAGCCGCCGCAAAAAAAAAGGCTGACGTTAGCCTTACCGTTAAGTTCGCAGGCGCCAACTTGTTCTTATCCAATAAGATAAACTATCTGGGAGTGCTTATTGATTCGTCTCTGACTTGGAGGCCTTACATAAACGAGATTGCAAAGAAATTAAATGGATCAGTAGCGATAATTGAAAAACTTCGGCGTTTCTTTTCGTTGAAAACACTTAAAGGAATTTAATTTAGTCTTTTTCAAAGTTACTTAGCCTACGGATGTCTCGTATGGTGATATGCCAGTAAATGCGACCTTCGGCGGCTATACATGATCCAGAAAAGAGTAATTCGAGTTATTACATGCTCTGATTACATTGAACAAACATCTCCGCTATTCGCACAATTGAATGTACTGAAGCTAGAAGATTAATTCAATTGCATAGATATCTCCTGTTATATAACTGGAGCAAGGGTGATGCGCCCCTGTCACTTGAAAGTCTCTTCTACTTTAAAACCCACGATAGGTCTACACGTAGTAGTGGGCACAGAGCACTCCTCACGCCTTATATACGAGCAGTTAAATATGGAGATAGATCGGTAAGACACTGCGGGCCAAGTTTATTCAATAATATTCTTAAAATAAACGTAGATCTAAATCTCACGAAATCGCAGTTTAAAAAGTATATACATGCAATTTTTAGGGCGAAGTACTAACCTAAACTACAGAGGTAGCGCCTGCTAGATCCACTATGTAACCAAATTCACCTTGATGGTGCTTATCTCGTTTTTTTTTTTTTTTGGGTGCTTATTGTTTTTTTGTAATTTCTTTGCTACTTAGGTAGTGATCTGCATGCGCGAAATTTTCACTTACTTCTTTTGCATAACGATTACTAGACTTACGACTTGTAATTTCTTGCACAAAGTCTTGAGGGGGCTCCTCAAATCCGATTAGCTTTGTTAGTGGGGAGTCTTCCTTCACATGTGGAATGTTGTAATTTTATTTGACCATGTACTGGTGTTTTCTACATGCGAGAATAAATCTTGAATCTTGAATCTTGAATCTTTAATCTAGGAAACTCGCAGGGGAGAGAGTGGGATGCTTGTATATGCAACCACAAATAATGTTTTTATTTTACATTTTTAATTTCCTTTCTGTGTTATTTCAATAAAGACAGACTCAAAGCCATTTTCCATCTGCAGGCCAAGGTCGTTCCGCCTTTTACAGTTGTTAATGAGGGAATTATGTATGTAAAGGGCTGTTCCTCCCACACGGGCAAGACTATGTGTATGCACAAAGCAAGAGTCATCTATTTCTATGATTTTAGTGTCGGGAGAACCATCCGTTAATCTGGTTTCGGATATTCCTACTATTTTTAATTTGTTCAACAAGTTCAACATGCAAAGGAAAACAGTGAGTTCTTCAAATTTTTTTTGAAAAGGAAGAAAAGTTTTTATGAAACACCCGAAAAGACGATCACAAAAGCCAAATTAAAATTTCGTGCTGAGAATTCGTTTACATCGTAATATTTTGATGACGTCTTGTTAAATTGGACTTCCTCGAATAAACTTAATTGCCCAGGAATCTTGTCAATAAGTGTTTTGATACTTACGCTAGGTAAAACTTTCAGGTTCAAATTATCCTGTTCTCATAAAGCGCTCATGGTAAGTTTATTACTATTGTCATTAATCGAATTAAATGGTAGTTTATTTTGAAGACATTCTTGACAACGCCAGTTGCTAAGGGTAGAGATCGTCACGTTTGCGCAATTTAGCATGAAAATTATGACCACATGCATAGCAGAATATGCGTCGTAGGTGCAATGGAATGTAGCGATTGCATTTTGTGCATTTGCTTTTGTTGCTGATTTTTGCCATGGCTGGTTGATTATAGGTTGAATAGGCTTAAGAAGGGAAGATAAACTTGCTTGTGTTGCTCTACAGCACCCACGAACAAGTGGAGATCGTTGAAAAATACAAGCTGATAGGGAGCAGTGGATTGATACGGGAGTCAGAGAGTAAAATTAGGACTTGTGATGACGCAGAGAAGCAAGGATGATACTGCCAATCAAACTCAGTTACCTATCGATTTCCATCGTTCAGTAAGCTGAGGAAGTCTGAGCACGTGGCGATGTAATGACATCGGTTACCCAGCTTTACGCGCAGATGGCAATTGATATCCGCGAACGCGTATGTATCGGTTATCGCCTTCGTAACTATGATTTCGTTAATTTCATTGAGCACACGTTTCCTGGCCTTGGTCCAGTCGAGATGTATTCGATGACTTGAAAGTGCTCGTCTTGCTTGGTAAAGCATGGTTCTGTGCCGGCTAGGTCGATCACGTCATCAGGGATTGACACTCCACTCTCTGCAATAACGTTTTTTTTTGACTTTCATTCTTATCTCTTCTGACGTTTCTTCGCTTTCATTCGGGGGAGTTGGTATTCCGTTTATCCGAAGATAGAGTCTCCGTGAATACTGTTCGGTCCCTTCCGACGCTGCCATGAGACTTTGCACTTGATTTTCAAACTTCTCAACTTTACCTTCAAGTTTAGTAATTGTTTCTTGCTGCTGCTTTACTAGCACCTTAAGAGCTACAATGTCTTCTTTGGTACCCAGAGCTTATAATGTGCTCTGCAGCTCGCTCATTCTTTTGTCGAAGTAAGCTGCCGTGAACTCAATGTACGTTGCTTTCATAGCGTACTTTACACCTTTTGACATGGTTTATCAGTAGAACTCGAAAATTCCAACGAAAATATCTGCTCATAAGACGGCAACAAGTCCTTGCCGCAACTAAACTCTCACAAACTAAACAACCCGTTTCAACCCAGCTATCGCCCGTTACGATCGCATCGCACGTCCTCGAGGAACGAAGAAACGGACCGATTCCCCCTGAATGGAAGAAGGATTGTTTTGAGAATAAAGCTCTAGCCATCAATTTGCATATGAGGACTAACATCAGTTGAATCTATCAATCGTGTTGCAGATATCTATATAACTTTGAACTCCCACTTTAGTAACAGGTATAACTAGTAATAGGATATCAAGTTCATCAAAGGTCCTCATTAGCGACACTGTTGTGACATGGAGGATTGTGCTCCGGAAATTATTTATATTCGTGATAACTGGAAGAGTTCTTACTGCAACAAATTCCCTCAAAACTGACTTAATGACCAGGTATTTCATTTAAAAGTGAGCAAATACTATATTGGATAACAGGCTTAGCTTACGAGTCTGGCATTCTTGACTTTACCGAGAAATTAACAATGGCCATGCAAAGAAAACAATATGCAGTGGGGTCTTCCTTGATCTCTCAAAAGCATTTGACACTGTTGACCACAATGTCCTAGTTAGAAATATGTCATTCTATGGATTATGTGAAAATAGTATAGCTTGGTTCAAAAGCTGCTTGTCAAAAGGGAGACGACAATATGTTGAACTGAACAATGGTACATCGGATTCACTTCCTGACATTTGTGGTGTCCCTCAAGGTTCCATATTGGGGCCTCTGCTGTTCCTGATTTATGTGAATGGCATCTCACTATCAGTTCCTCGTTTGGATGTCATCTTGTTTGCTGATTTTTTTCTGCTCTCAAGATAATGTGCAAGATCTTATAACCGTTAATAGCCAACTAAAGCTCCTAGAGGAGTGGTTTGCTTCAAATCGTTTATCACTAAATCTTAAGATATGTAAATACATGGTAATTGGAAGAGTCCACGAACTTGACAGGCTTCCGCTAGTATTACCAAAACTGATGATATATGGTAAGAATCAGTCGTACCTACTTCATTTAACAAGTTTTTAGGTGTTGTTATTGATGAGCACCTACCGTGGAGTAACCACATTAGCATGATTGAGACAAAAATATCTAAGAACATAGGGCTAATAGCCAGATCAGGAAGGTCTTTGAATCCAGCAGCAACTAGAAGTCTTTACTTTGGCTTTGTTTAGCCTTACCTAACTTTTGGCAACATAGCTTGGGCTAGTACTCATCATAGCAAACTGGTGAAAATCTATAATATTCAAAAAAGAGCTGCGCAAATTATCACCAATGCTCATAAATGGGTCCACTAACGACCCTTGATGATGCAGAACGAAATCGTGAATATATACGAGATTAACTTACTTCAGAACCTTACTTTCGTGCATAAACATTAACGTAATATGCTGCCAGCAGTCTTTGCTCCATACCTACCATGAATTAACCACAAATACAACACGCGTCTGTCTACCTTTGGTTATAAGGAGACGCCCTCCACTGGAAGAGGGGCTTTTTGTATCTCAACTAGAGCACCCCACATATGGAATAGAATCGAATGTGCACGTGCTAAAGCAAGCAAAACCTTGCACTCTTTTACAAAAGAAATAAAACAATACCTCCTGCAATCGCCTGCAATGACATCGATCTGGTGAATTTTTCTTTGAATTGTAATTTTCAGTTTTTTTGGCTTTTATTTATATTTTATTTCATTTTTGTTTAGCCTACTTGGAAGCAAAGGCAAATCCTTGTCTTTTTTGCAACTTAACATGTCAGATCATTTTTATCTATTAACGACAGCCTCTTCTTTCCCTTTTTCATTTTTTATTCCATTTATTTATTTTATTTTATTTTATTTTATTTCATTTTACTTTCTCAATAATAATGAGATTATTATTATTATTATTATTGTTATTATTATTATTATTATTCATATTGTTATTTGGTTTTGGTTTTGTTCTATCTTTGAATTTTCATGCAAAAGCCCATATAGTATGTGTTGGAATTTACGACCTGTAATCCTCAGGTGGCGTTCTTATGTCGTGTTCTGCGTTATAGCTGGAAAGCTCAGCTTGCGTCGCGATAAATGGTGCTTCATGAAAAGGCCGCTGGCCTTCTAGAAGAACCATGCCATAAATTCGCATGCATCTGGACTAGAATGACTACTTTTAAGCAGTATGTATTGCCTCTGGTATTTTGGAACATATTTTGTATGTGACGAGTCTGGGTCTTAAAACGCTCTAAGCGTTAACATGGAGCTTTCGTCGCTGATTGAGAGGAAAGGAAGCTCGTATTGGAGACAGAGTGCACTTTGCCATATATAGGTGTAAGAAAACATTTCAAGCGTAACTTTTTAGTAACTCGCGCGAAAGCGCCGTTTCTAGAGAGAGGGACGTTTTTGGGGTATAGGAGCGTAGAAGTATAAAGTGAAGACATTTTCGACAATTATTTTTCTGGGAGGTATTCTTCTTCACTAAGAAGGAGTGTCATAATAGGCGTATATAGACATAATAGACATGATAGAGGTAAGAGAAATGAGCAAAGAGCGTCGTCGTCGTAAATACCTTGAATGGCTCGTGGCCTTAACAAACGGTCTTAAGTGAACTTTGAAACTGATTGGTTTAAGAGAGGCCGATTAAAAGTAAATTGCAGGTGCTGACAAACTCTGACGCGAAGACTTATTTCATTATCATGCTAGACTTAATTTTATTTTCTATTTAGTTTTGGCTATATGGAGGATATAAGGAGTATATGATCACAGTCCAAGGTGTTCAGTAAGAGTCTTGTCTGTTCCGTCTGACTAGAAGCCACAAGAATATCTCAAACGCAAAACTCAGTGTTGTTGTCCATTGCAGTGGATCATAATATCTTACATCACCTTACAGACGGCTTGGCGTTCCTGGGGCAAAGAGCTTAAGTATGTTTCGCAAGTTTTGCCAGACAGTGATCATTAACAGGGATATTGGAGTCAGAAGTTTTTAACTGCCAAAATCCACAATAATCCACCAAGTGAACGTTTCTAAAATTGATGGCAGCAAAAGAGCCCGAAAACGTTTTTGTGTGCTTACATAAACGTGTTGTTTAGGCCAAGAGAGAGCCATCCGACCAAATGAGCGCGCGCATTCATTTCTTGTTCCATTAATAAATTAATCAACCTTTCTTTGTCTACCTTGTGGTAGTTGCTGTCGTTTTTGTTGTTGTTGTTGTTGTTATGGCCGATGTAGAAGGTGGAGGCTGGGCTTTTGCTTTTGCAGTATGAGCATATACTAAAGTTTCAGGAATGGAGTATGAGAAATTCTATTTACAGGGTTATGTGCGTAGGTACGGCTTGCAGTGCGTCTGCGTTATGGGATCTATTTTCCTTCCTTCAAACACGAATCTAACTCATGATCAGAAAACAACGGCTTTCGTTGTTCGGAAATATGATTTTAAAATGGAAAACATTTCTACGTGTGCAACATTATCTTAAGTGAAACGGTCGGTGGTTCTAAAGTTGTTCTTATTTATCTGGTTATGATTGCCCGTGTACCAAGACTAGACGATATCCTGCTGTCGATCGATGCGAACCCCTGAACACATGCAGACATGGTTGATAATTGCACTTATCTTTTAGATAAAGATAAAGATCTACCAATAATCTGGGAGTCATTATTTTCATACGTCTGCAAGCACTGCTACTTGCATCAATGTTTTGTTGTCTATACACGCTATCCACATGAATCGCACGAACAAACGTGTCGAACTTGTAAAGGAGAATAGTTCATGGTAACCCGCACTGCAAAAATTTTGTTTACCGTCTAGGTCAAGAGAACCTCGACTGCTTGTCATTTCCTTCAATATAGGAAGCATGCGCTTATCGATGGGCATACGTTGGTTATGGAAGACAATTAAACGGAAAGCAAATACCAGGCTATCAGCCTCCGTGTTCCGCATAAAACCGTCTGTGTCTGAGAGCTGTGTCTACATATGACTCACAGTCTGCAACTTCGCCATCAGCCCATCGTTTCCGTACAGATGCTTTTTGGTGATCAATAATCATCCCTTCCATGCCGATGATTATTTTGTGTTAAATATTTTTGCTATATATTTTTAACGCCGCGAGCAAACAAACACAACATGAGAACTCATAACCCATCAACCGTTGATAATCCATCAACAATTAATAATCTCGCATGACACTTTCGTAACTATGGTTTGAAAGCACGCTCCTTTGCTATCCAATCAATCCGGTGACTTTTCTTTTCAAATTACTCTTCAAAAGGCACATCAAAATAGGCTCTGTGGTCACACCTAAAAGATTTGCTTGAAAATGCCAGACTGCGTCATTTATGGTGTGGGCGTGACCTTTCCAGACAAACGTGGCCCATTTCACCGAGCCTTACATCAAGGGATGTGGAAGTCAAGACTTCACATATAGGTATATATGTATATAGTGGCAGTGAACTCAGATTGTTCTACTTGCGAGACTGCACACCTGGCTGCTGTTCTGCTGGTGTCAAGAAGCACGTGCTATACTAGGAATCTCGCTGTTTAAGCATGCCAATACTCAACGCGCAGTTCTCGTTCTGTCTAACGCTGATGGCATTGGGAAGCGTCGACTTACGACCAAACGCCATGGAAGATTTTTTTAGGGTACATCGACCTAACGAGAGTCCCGAAAAGTATCCACTCGATATAAAAGAGATGAAAAGGCCTTGTAAGGCAGTTTCTTTTATCCAAAACATGACAATTCCTGATGCCCAGGGAAAAGCTTGTACCAACGTCACTGTGGTTAATAAAAAATGCGTTGGAGTTTGTCTATCCTTGTACGACCCTAGTATAAGCACGTTGCATCAGTGCATTTCATGCAAGCCCAGACTGCACTTCGTCGGTCTGGTGGTGGACTGCTCAGCAAAGAGGATTCACGTAAAGCTTGCAATAGTTCACTGCGGCTTCGTGAACTGCGGATCGTGAAGCTGCAACCGGATTTTGAGGAAGGACTTTATTTTTGAGCCAAGCTTGCTTGTCGCCGACCGGCATTTGTGTTCAGCGTTGTGAAATCTTGGCCAGATGCATAAGTGCTCACGCCGTCGAGACTGAGCAACGCATGTAAAATTTTTGGGGTCTGTAGCCGTTCATGTCGTACTTTCAACTATTAGATTGAGATTTTTTTAAAGCAGATGGTATTCTGACGCATTCTAACGTATTCTAACATTTTGAGTTCTATTCTCGTGTTATGTTATGTGCAAGACGATGACGGTGGTAGCTGAGTTTTGATACGAGCAGCGCTAATCTCGACGATATAGAAGACGAACTTGTTTTGATACCGTATCCTTTTTTTTTTCAGTATTCAGAAGAGGACGTGACTCTCCTAACTCTTTTAAAATCTTGTTCAGTTGCCCGGCATCTCCAGCGAAGGGCTTGCGCCATTTTCTTTGTACACAAAGCTCCGTATATCCGTGTGGAGAGCAGGTGCTTTGTCTCCCAGAAAACACATATACATAATTAACCATGTATTTCGTCCATGTGTATGTATACATGCAGAGTGTTGGTCTCTGTGGTACTTCCACATTTAAAAGCCTCAATAGCCCAAAATTAACAAATTTTCCGGTTGAAAAGATGTAGTAGCACTAGTGCTTTCTATGCCTACGCATCAAGCTCCTGCTTATAGCAGAGGTTGCATTGCGAATGGAATCATATTCGACTTGAAGTTGACCAAAGTCGATATTACATTTCATCCAACGGTCTACTACCTATCCGAGGGGTGGAAGCACTGTAGGGAGACTATAAATGTTTGTGCCACGTTTCTCAGACCAATTCACCTCGGCCAGATGAGGAAGAAGCAACATATACCAGACTATAAGCAACTTCGACACGCACATAGTCTTAGATGGACCCTCTAAGACGGGTTGCTTACCTCGCGTAAGTTATCCTGGTTCAATATTGAGAATTGAGACTGAGCATAAAAAATTTATTTAAAACACGTTTTGAAAAGGTTGTTTCAAGGCAGAGAAACATAGTACTGGCGAGTGCTCCCTGGAAGTTTTAGCATAGCAAAGTCCAATTACTGTGCGCAATCTTGAGACAAAGCTGTCAGTTTTCGGAAATTAGCTGTCATGTTAAGGCACTTACAGACAAGTGGTCTTCTTAATTTAAAAAAAGGCTATGCCGTTTTCCATTTGAGTCATAAAATAAACTTCGTTCGGGGCTCTTCAGAGGGCTGGCCATATTTCGTACACGCCATACCCGACAATACTGCTGGCCATCGTAATGTGAGGCAAAGCCAGTCTCGGTAAGCAGAAGCATTTGTCTGAGCTCGCTGAAAAGTGGCGTTAACCTTCCGAGCGCGAGTTGCACTGTAAGTCATACAGCTTGCGGGTCATGGCACAAGCACAACAAAAACATGAAAGACCGTCGCATCGTTGTTCGCGCAACGAAGGCACGAGAGTAGGATTTAGTCTTCCTTAGGGCTTCTCTAAATTTCTAAAACGGCTTTTGCTGAGATTGCAGGTGAGATGGATCCTGTGACGCAGCTTCCATCGGGCTTCCAAGATATGGAGGATCATGCCCACATGTGATCCCAGCATGAGAAAGGCGTTTTGCTTTTTGCACCAGGTGGGGGAGGAGAGTTTCGAACATCATATAATTAGCTATTCGTTCGGTGGTAGATAAAATGAAGGTGCCAAACGCGTCGGGCCGTTTAAAATTGTATAATACTTTCTCAATATGCAAATTAAGTCAAAGTAACGGGTCTGTCATTCGCATCAATTCTCAGCATAGGCGTCAAGAACTTAAATCTTAAAGACATTACCGGTGCTTCCGGGTTAAGCAAGCCGAGGCCTCGTTTGGCGATGGTCTTATAAAGGTGCCTAATTTTAACCAGATCTTGGAAAAAGCCAAGGATATAATTAGCAAAACTTTGCCTCTGGAAAGTGGGTAACGTAAGTGGGTCATGCATGTAGCAGTGCGGTTTAAAATACTCTTGCTACAATAGCACGCTCGCGATGTCTGGGAGAATACGATGACAACAATTTTCATGCCTTCTTCAATTCTAAACGTTATACTTTTCACATCTGCATTTATCTTTATAACGAGACCTTCCGTTTTATTTTCATTAACAAATGAGCCTGAGTCTACTTAGGAGTAATGCAGAAGTCCATTAACGAAAAATTGGAAGGATTTCGATGTCGCAATAAAGAGAGTTGTGTCATTTGAAAGAAGAGTAGCATTTATGTCTTTCACTCTTGTACTGTATCCAGACACATCTGACTCTTGCTTTATAGTTTAGTGCAGTGTAAATGATGTTTGGTTGGATGAATGAACGGACGGATGGATGAACGGATGGATGGATGGATGGATGGATAGACGGAAGATGGATGGATGGATGGACGGATGGAGGGATGGATGGATGGATGGATGGATGGATGGATGGATGGATGGATGGATGGATGGATGGATGGATGGATG
>QQSS02083314.1:0-17257 GCA_003687565.2 Craspedacusta sowerbii
TCCTCCTCAAGTCTTTTTTTCTCGGCTTCCTCCTCAAGTCTCTTTTTCTCGGCTTCCTCCTCAAGTCTTTTTTTCTCGGCTTCCTCCTCAAGTCTCTTTTTCTCGGCTTCCTCCTCAAGTCTCTTTTTCTCAGCTTCCTCCTCAATTCTTTTTTTCTCGGCTTCTTCCTCAAGTCTCTTTTTCTCAGCTTCCTCCTCAAGTCTCTTTTTCTATGCCTTCGCTGCTTCCTCCTCAAGTCTTTTTTTCTCGGCTTCTTCCTCGAGTCTCTTTTTCTCAGCTACCTCCTCAAGTCTCTTTTTCTCGGCTTCTTCCTCAAGTCTCTTTTTCTCAGCTTCCTCCTCAAGTCTTTTTTTCTCGGCTTACTCAAGTCTCTTTTTCTCGACTTCCTCTGCTAATTCTTATTAATTTTTCTTCTATTTTTCTTATATTTACTCACAAGCCCCCCCATTCTCAACTTCTTTATCTGATTATGTTATTAATAGTTCTTTTTTTTCCAATTGTTATTATTAAATTATAACCTATCCTTCAACAAAAGCTTAAGTTTCTTTAGTCGGCTTCTAAGGAGATTCTTATTAAATTCTGATATCGTTCTGTTCCTCGGCTATTTAGTTCACCTAAATCTCTACTGCTTATTGCTTAATTTCTTCCTTTTATTTTACCGGTGTTGATACCTTTATTTATTCTTTATTATCTTTTTTTGTTTCTTTTTTTGCCTACTTTTTAGTCTCTTTCTTGCTCTCTTTCTTGCTCTCTTTCTTTGTACTTTAAGCTTATTTGCCTTTCGCTTTTCCTGTTGTCCCTGTTGATGACAATGCTTTGTCTGTTGTAGCTGATTTATTAGGCGTTCCAGTCCCTGATACTATTGTACTTGCTGATGATTTCTCAATTTTTGAATTTGTTGTTGCAGGTTTAATGTTTTTTTCTGTCTTCTTCTCCTATTTCTTATCATCCTTTTTCTCCTCCTCCTTTTTATCCTATTTTTTTGTTGCTTTTTTCATTTTGCGAGGATTTATAATTAATTCTACTCATCAATATAATATCAGTGAATTTAACTTACAAAGGATGTCACCTCTCTCTTTCTCACGTTGATTCTTCAAGATTTATTTCTTTTTTATTATAAAACTACTCTTATTGCCTAATCTTTTCTTTGACCTTCTCTATTTACTTTTTTACCCCTCGACTTTTAGCTCCATCTCATGCCCCTTCAGAACAATCCTTCTCCTTTTTCCTATAAAATTGCATATTTCCATGTTTCTGGCAATGACCGAATTTTATTTAATTTTATAAAGCAAGGATCTCGCCCTTACGAAGCCTTTTGTGTTATTTAAATTAGCTTATTGAAGGGCTTGTTAATTTTAGAAGGGCTAAGTTTTTTATATATTCCAAGGACTAATCATAGCAGTTAATAAAATGTAGTGGTCGTTATAATTTAAATGAAAGAAAGCCAGTAATTTTTAGTGTCGTAGACAGCATTTTTAGGTAAATTAAAGTGCCAACGCCAGAAAGTGTAGCAAATATGGAACGTCTTTAAGTAAAAGGAAGAAGTACTAAAAGCTCTAACAGTATAAAATCATACTTTAGATAATGAGAACAAGTAGTTGAAACAGAGCATTCACAATCTCCGCACTTAAATTAATTTCTTAACCGATTAATTCTATTCACTCCAGCAAACCAATTAATTCATCCGCAAACAATACTCCGTTCTCCAAGCCAGCTACTAGTCCCTTCAGGCAAACCTTAAACTCATCGACTCCTAAGACCGACTCAAGAAGTAGCAGTTTTTGGAGAGGGAGTCTTTGCTCCTCAGCTAAAGGGATCATATCCGATAAAAATACGAGTCTGTTAAATAAAAGAATAGGCACGCCTATTAGAATATCAACAAAATGATCATGAATTGCGAAAATATGAGCAAATAGCTGGCCTCTGCCAAGAACGATGCTGTTTTCTTGGCCAAACAGAATTAAGTGCTCACCGACAATCTCAACAACATTCTGCTGCGAAACACACAGGTAGAAAAAGAGCACTAGATTCTAAAGGTGGACTTCTAGACAATAAACAAAAAGCTCTCACAAAATTCAATATAACTTGCCAAGATAAATTAAAGCCTTGTATAGAGAGACGCACTCAACTTAAAACTGCAGAAAGAGCTGTCAATCGTGTTCGAGGAGCTGAGGTCCTGCAGAAGGGAAAATTTGATGCACTTCTAAAAGTGCAGATGTAGATGATTACTCACTATATCTTGTTTAAAGTCCCCTTCTTAATTACGTCCAGTGTCCGGATTATATCTTACGACTCCTTTTTTAAACCGAAGTCGTCAAAAATTTTAAGTGCACGCTTGAAGTGGCTTGTGGCCTCAAGGAATTTATGTGCTGTCATACAGATATCTGCGATCTCCAGATTGACTTTGGCGACTTGAACAGAATTCTAGCCAGAAATCTTTTCTTCAAGCTCACAAATCTCCATGAGTTCGGTAAGGGCCATATTGAATTTCTCGGTCTTCTTATATATGTTGGCTAGAGTCCTTTTGATCTAAATAACTTTCTCCTTCTAGTGAATCTGCTGGTAGATGGTCTTGACTTTCTTTAGAGAGTCTACGTACCCGTCCATGTCTCGGTTTTTCTACTGATAGTTTCCCAGGCCCATAAATAGTTCGGCTACGATACGCGGCTCCTTGAAGTTCATTTGGATCAGGAGGTCGATCGCCTTATTTTGGTTTTTTTAGGCCTGCTAAAAATCTCCTTCAAGTGCGTAGATGTTCGCCAGCTTAACATAGGCCTTGGCCTTATCTGAGTTGAGTTCTTCAGCTTCAGTTTCGTCAAGGAAGTGAACCTGGTTTATGCAGCGCTTCGACTCAGCATAATCCCCGAGCATAGTATAGCAGTCTGCAATCAGAATGTAGATGTCTGAACAGGACAGCTCAATGTTAAGGATATCCTTTTTCTCCTCCAAAGTCCTAAGTGAGCTCATCAAGAGCTCCTTCGCCCTCATAAACTAGCCTTGCTTCACGTAGTTCCTACCCAGCAGACTTTTGATATAGCTATTGTACAGCTAGCATTACGGGATCTAGTCTACCAATTTCTCGTTTAGATGCAGACCGACCAGCAAATGGCTCAATGAGGGCTGAATGCAATTGCTTATCAAAAACGCTTATCCTAATTTGGTATGCGCTTTTACAAGCCGGAAGGAGTGTTTGAAGTGGCAAAAGACCAGCATTTTGGCCAGAGCAAACTGCTCCAACCTAATTTTAAGAATTTCCTAAATTTGTTTAGATTGGATACCTTCCTCAAGTACAAGAAGACTGCTGATGAGTTCGGCAGGTAGATCTGAATCGCAGTCAGACTCACTCTCTAACTTTACTACCTTAAGCTGGATCAGCTCCTCCAATAGCTTGAAGCTCCTGTTCTAAAAGCTCTACTTTTTCCACATAGATAATTTTATCGTTAAAATGCAACTCACCTAAAGCAGGATCAAGAACTCCTTGCTCTAAATCGACCACTGTCTAGATTCAGACTGGCTCCAGTAGCATAATTAATGCGTCAAGCCGCTCTCCTCGAATCGCGCCCGCTCCCGGCCAGCACCCCCATCCTCCAAAACAACTCGCAGAAAAACCTAAAATTATTCTGTTGGATAAACCAAATTACGCGAAAAGGCAGTCTACAAAAAGAACTAATTTGTTCAGAGTGAGTAGCTAACTCCGAAAATGCAGATGCTCCGGCCAATCAAAGGATAGCTGCTAAGCGTACCGCCAACCCCACTTACCTTGAACGTGCCAAACCGGCGGCAATTCAGCAAGCATTCAGGGATGATGTTCCGGATGTCAAACCTGCTGGACCAAGAAAACAAGCAAAAATAATAATAAAAAGCTATTGCAAAAGGGATGATCCAGAAGCAGATAAAGAGCAAGCTGAACATGAACCTGTTTGCAGCGATCTAAAACCTGTAGCGAAACCGACACAAGCAGAAGAAGTAGCGTAGCCTTGTGGATAAGACTCTAACTGAGATAATAAGAAGCAACCGCAAGAAACTGATAATTTGATTATATGTATAAATTTCAATCCTGCCTCTGTCCTTAATAGAACTTGCCCAGAATAACAGACTCTCGCTCCGAAAAGGATGTCGAGATCTCAGTCAAACGCATTCAGAACAAACTCAAAAACAACTCCACTCACACCTCTCTCTCCGTTAGTGAATCACCAGCATGCACTCAAACTAAACCGCTAGTTCATCAAACTTAGGACTGCCTGCAACTAGACTTCTTTTGATTTCATGCAAAAGAAAAGGTCCTTCGACTCCTTCAAGCATTCCATCTCTGGGATGCAGCAGAAAAGGCAGCTCATTAAGACCGGAATTCATAACGACACTGACCGCAAGAAGGAATTGCTGGACTAGAAGGCTCGAGTGGAATTGTAAGTTGTCTAGGTTCAATTTCACACAAAGACTCTAAACAAGATGCTGAGAACTCTGTAGCACGACAATATCTTCTACAAATAGCGTAATGCCAGCTTGAATCAAATCTTGCTGCTGTAGAAGAAATAAAACAATCAACTCATGAAAGATGCTGAACAGCTGGAGAGCGACCAGGAGTGTCTAATGAGATGCCTGAGTGCCTCTTAAAAGCTTAATGCCGAATAAAATGGGAGACTAAGGAACCTGTTCATAGATAGATAACAGTAACTAATGGACAACGAGCGCAAAGAGCAGGAGTTCAAGAAGGAATTCATCCAACTTTAAAGTGATAATCCACCTTACAAGAAAATGAGAAAAATTTATCTGGCTCAACTCTTTTTTCGAAGGCTCATGAAGAACAAAATAAGGGGCTGTATATCGGGCAATCAGTAGACATAGCTTAATTTCACCAAAATCAAACAAGCCACAGGCATAGTCGAGCCTAAACAGCTTGCAACCCGCTTTTTTTCAATAGAAAACTGCTATAATAAACTTCTTGAATCAATCAGTCAATCCCGATGCAGGATTCAATAGCTGCAAATCAGGAATAAGGAACTCAATTTGAATCTGGACTAGCTACTCGATTAATCGAACCAAATCAGTATCTTCCTCGAGTCAGCCTCCTAATAAAAAATATCACCCTTCTGCAGGGAGGAAGAGAAATAGGACAACAGCAGGATGATCTTCAACAGAGTGTCCGACTGGATAGATCTGTACTTATCCAACCTAGCCTAAGTATTCGAACGAAATTAACTCCTCCCAAGGAAAAAATAGTCTTTGGAAGGCAAGATCAAAAGGCTCCTTCGATTAGTTAAGTAGCAATTACGTTTCAATTGACTATGTTCTTATTCTTGTCCTTTAATCTTTTCTTGAACAGAGATGCCATTCTGCTGGTGTTCTAGTTCAGCGATACCGACCGTCTCGTTATCAGTCCCTTTACTCCTTCGTTCAGCTTCTTTTATTGCGCCTTTAATTGCTCCATCGCCTTACTGAGATTCGAATTGACTGCTCTGAGTCTGCAATCAACGTCCCATTCAGGTAACTTTTTTTGGACATTCCTGGACTCCCTTAATACAAAATTTTCCTTAACAGGAATGATCTCTTAAACAACGTCCTAACGGAAGGTTTATTAACTGCCCCTTTCCTTGTCAAGCTGCTCATAAAGGAATAGTTGATTGACGTACACTTTCTAAGCCCCGTGCGTGCTCTAAAAGGATAGTCTGATAACTGTGAACAGCTTTGATATTGGATCGATTTGGAAATATTGTTAGCCCGCTTGCCGTTTTAGCACTACACTGCCCCAAGGCACATACTAGCTCCCGTCTGAACTGACTTAGATCTTTACCTTCTTAGGATTACTTTCGTAGTCATGCCAGCATTTGAAACCTATCCATCGAAGCAAGTTCTTTCGCTGGATTCGAGGAATCGAAAATGTTAGGGTCTGAGGGAGACCTTATCGACTTATCCACATTTTCTTATCGTCTTGAACCAACAAGTTGGAAGGGTGATGAGGCGGTATGAAGGAGCTGGCCTCTACGAAGAAGGTACCTGCTTGGCTTGAAAAGTAATTTAAATAAACAGACATAACTATTGATAATAAAGAGAGATTTCAGCGTCCAAAGATGGACATAGTGCGTTTTTGGGACTGCTTTGTGCTTAAGACACTCTCCTTTTCTGAAGAGAGTTTAAGCAATCTAACCATCAGTGCTGACAGCTCGTCAACATTCCTCCCCAGTTTCTTATCGGCAATCTAAAGGAGGAGCCTATAAGAGCAGTCCTTGAGGGCCTGGTAGTCATTGGAATGAATCTTGTCAAGAGCCTCGGAAAGACGGAGATTGAGACTCCTGACCTCCTCCTTCAACATCTATTTGATCGTAACCAGCTATCTGTTCTATGACTTCAAGGTTTATAACTATTTTAGCTATTAGGTTAGTTCGTTGATCTAGCCCTGCAGGATGGGGCACTATTGGCATTAGACCTCACTCTCTCTACGCCGAGGTGCTGTCCGCTCGTGCTGTGAGCAGAATGACCTGTTGTCCAGCAGCAGTCTCCGCGGCGATTCTTCTTAGGGAGTGTCCCCTGTGCTGCTGATCGAGTATTAAAAAGAAATCTTGGACTAATTTTTGGAATGGAGCTAAGCTTGGAGTCTCCTGCGCTCCTTCTGCTCGGTCTTGAAAAGGTTGATGTACTTGGTCAGTTGAAGCTCATAACGTTTAATAATTGACAAGTACTTTTCTTTGCTTTACATACTAATAATCTGCCATGGAAAATCTTTAGACACTCATGAAGGAGCATAATTAGCTGGCAGAGCAGTTCAACAAAGGCTTTGTGCTCCCTTGCAAGTGTTCCAAAGATGCAGCCTCTTTCTACGTCAATGAGCGAGCATAAGCACTCTGCGATATATGTCATCTGCTCTTAAAGAACAAATCGAGTTACAACATCGACAATATCAACAGCTTCAAAATTAACCCCCAGCACCTCTACGACTTACTAACACAGGCCCAAGACAACTATTTTCTCAAGAGCATCTAGCAATAATTCAATAACCGGATAAAGCAGCTTGAATAGATGAAGCAGGCTGCTCGCAACAGCCTGAGTCACAACCCGAAGGTCCGTTAGAGCACTTATCGGATCTTAAAAAAATTGCTGGACATTAGACAACTTTTTCTCAGGGTTGAAACGCCCTAACAAAAGCTTTAACTGATTCCAGAACTCAAAAAAATTAATTCCAGCATTGAGCAGGAGTTCAAATTGCTCGATTAGGAGTCCGAATTCATCAGGACTAAATCAGTCCGAGACCAAATCACTCTCAAGTTCAAGGACATGGAGCGTATTATCAAATAAATCTAAGACATTGTCTTTGGAATCAAAGCTGTCTAACAACCCAAGTACGACAAACTCAAGTCTCTGGATTCTTTCGACAGAACCAAGTTAAAAAACAACAAGATTTTTCAGACATAAAAACTACACACAGAGAAATTGCTTCGGTTTAGGATGGATCGAGGCAGAAGCTGGCTCCATAATAAAAATTCCGTAGATGCGATTTGCTTTATTCCGAGTGTTACATTCTACCTTAAGGGATTCATTCAGTATGAAATAGTGGACTGGTTCAAACAGAGCGAGGTTTAGATTTAGGTGAGCCTGATGCACAACTAGAGCACATATCTCTACAACAACAGGATGACCCTGTCCTAGCGGATGTGCAAAAACAGGAAAATTTAGATTAGCTTCCTGAAGAAAATAGTTATAAAAGAGGGGTAGCAGTTCGACCTCTGTCTTAAGAACTGGTCCAATAAATTTAAGTCTAAGTGCGGGCAAGGGCCGATCTAGTCCAAATACGTGCGCTTCAAGCGAAGTGTTTTCGACAATAACAACACCAGCGTCGAATAGGGGCAATTCTATGCGCTCATCATTTAACGAGTTAAGGAAATCGACTGATGACTCTACTTATATAATTAATGCAGAAAAAAAGGCAATGGACATAGCAGTCCAGCCACGCCTCCAAGTCAGACCGATTGCAGCTCCCCAAAATCAGACTCACGTCCCTCAATTCAAATGCTTTTAACATCTTGACTATCAATCTAACTCCCCTTCAAGATTAGTTTATCGAGATTCATCTCAACATCAGCAAGATAGAACTGCCCCACTTCAATAAAAGAGACGCTCTTTTTTCGCTGGCCTTAGAAATCGGTAAATTCTAGCAGAACCCCACACCCCCAGTATTCCTGCTGCTCATAAAAAAATTTGTGGTATCACAAGGCGTGGTGGTGCGCAACGTTACATAGCAGAAGCTACTCAGACCCTCAGAAACTCCCTACATGGAAGTTTAATCCCCACGCATGAGTATTTCCGATTTCTTTAAAAAGCAGATAATTTTCAGGCTATCCAGGCAGAAGTGCTTCGATTTCCAGCTTAAACTCAACTGTTACGACGGTATTAGAAATTTCCAATTCGGATACTGGAATTCATTTCCAGAGAAGATTTCGCAAGTAAAAATAATCTCACCTCACGGGAGGCAGGTCGGCTTCATTTAGCTTAGCACAAAAGTCCAATAGAAACAACTCGTAAAGGAATAGAGTCGCCAAATAGACAAAATGTAGTCGAAGCGAAGTGCATAATTCATGCAGTTCCTGCGACAGAAGAAGTAGTAGACTTTGCAAAAATTCAGCAATCGCGAGAGAAGCCTGAAGAGTGAAGTGCAGGAATAGTACGAGGAAGACTTCGAGTCCTACTGATTTTCATCATGCGATCACTTTTAACTAAAATTTAAAGCTAACTGACCATGTCCAACGGTTTATCATCAAGTGAAACAGACTCAAAAAAAAATATGTGAATTTCAGTTGTATTTATAATATGGAAGGACTTACAGACTACCAGCTTTAGTTTGTCAGGGAGATGGAGGAACTTAGACAACTTAAGGCCAAAACCTTCTTGGACACGCAATAACGACTCAGAGTTAGGGAACTTCTGGATAAATAAAATGCTCCTAAACCAATTCCAAATATTGACAATGAGATCCAGAGCGCCCAATATTCCGGCGCAGACTGGCGCCAAGACCTTATGAGCACATTCTACCGCACATAGCATGGCGAAAAGCAATTCAATTTAGTGAAGGATCTAAATCCTTAAGTTTACAAGAAGAAATTCAACATGAGAGTGACGCAGATATCAGAGTACTCAAACGCGAAGTACAACAACACTGTGTTCACGAACCCGAAGCACTCGAGCTGCTGATCTGACCTAACTCATCCCCTGGTCTATTTCATCACAATTTCGTAAAATTCTTCCAGTCTCTCAAAGAGGGCCTCAACGCTTTAGAGCTGCCTATCCAGCTCGAGGTTATGCTCGTCGATTTACTCTACTACCAATTCCTACACGGATATAATCTGGCTCTGTTCCTTCTTCTTCCGCCCTTTTTCCTTCTCACCTATCAGTGTCATAGTCCGCAGTCGGTACTTCTACAAAATACTCAGCTGCTCCTTCAGTTTCTAGTATTTACTTGCCAGCTACCCCACCTTCGACTTTATGTATTTGAGTTTGGGCTTTACCTGCCAAAGTAAATCGCGGATAGGTTGTTCTTGTTGAAGTACTAATTCTTTGGAGGATATCAACCTTTGCAACTTAGTGTCTGAGAGTGATACTTTTAAATTCCTATTTTCTTGTTTGCATAATTTAAGTTAATTCTGAAGGTGGGCTTGCAGTTATTTGTCTGCCTTCATTTCATTGGAGAGTTTAGCGAGCTCTCTTACAAGAGATCCTCTTGCATCCTGGAGTTTTGTTGAGTTGGTAATTTAATCCTTCAATTTCAAATTTAAAACAAGTTAGTTTTCCTACATCTCCTGTATTTTAGCTTCAAGCATTTTATTTATCTTTATTTTCTCCTAAAAATTTTGAATACAATTTTTGAGTTAAAGTTTGGATTGCTCGGCTTGTTGACTTAGTTTGGCTAGGGCTAGCTGTGCTTGTTAGAACTAATGAGCCCTTTTAGTGAAAAGCAGCTTAAGAGCATCATTATTAGTCAGAGCCTCGAGACTAATGGCGTCATGATTCTGATCTTTGAAGTAGAAATCTTTGTAAAACAGTTAGTTCTCATAAATCTAGCAGACACTTATTAGGAGGCTTCCCCATTATTAAATATTCAGTCCCAAGTCTCGGATAAACCTTTGGCAGCCTTTTAGAAGTGCGTAGCCTTAAACGTCTCTGCCAATCATCTCCTTTAGAGACTCTGCACTTTGTTTTAGTCGCTTGCTATTCACTGGAGACTCATAGTTAGAATTCTGACGAGGAGTTAGTCTGGAGCGAGAGGCCATCTTCTGTGGAGTGGTTATATTGACTGCGCGAGGGGACTTAAACCTTAGTTTGGGCAGGTTGCTCCTCTCTAGAGGCTCGGTTTTGTGCCGAATAAGCATGCTTAATTTAAACCTTTATTACATTTAATGGTTTAGCCTAAATACACATTCAAAATCATTACCTTGGGCGATGTTGCCGTCGGAAAAACTTCTCTGCTTGCAAGGATCACGCGCGAAGATTTCGACCTTATCACCAACCGCACTGTCGGCTTCGAGTTCGCCAATAGGGATGTTGATATCAGGATTAACAATTTACACACATTTTTCAGCGGCATAATCCGCCTTCAGATCTGGGACTGCTGTCCAGGGTAGGTGTTCAGCAAAGCGATCGGCAGTTATTTTAGGAATGCTTCTGTAATTCTTCTAGTTTACGATGTGTGCCGACGATAAACGTTCGAGTCGATAGATAAATTGTTATTCGAATGCAAATAATTTGTACCATAAAGAACAACATTTTTTCTAATAGGTAACAAGATCGACCTGCGAAGACTGCGAACAGTGCCAAATTTATAGGCAGCGAGTTTCGCGTATATGCGAGGAATCAATTACTTAGAAACGTCTGCACTCTCAGGATAGGGCTGTAATAGTATCTTGACCTAAATAAGTTAGAGTAAATCAATAACCAGAATTAATGTATTATGGGGAATATGATTACATGAAAAAGTAATCGATTCGATTATCCATGCAGAATAAAGATGTGATGCGCTGTCACTGTTGATATATTCATCTATCCCACCCACTCAGGTCATCATCCTCTACAGGCATCACCCTCACCTCCGACTTTAAATGTGAACTTGCTTTCTCCGCCTTAATTGTCTAGGATTTTATGGCTTTAGGAGGCAGTGGAATAGCTATTTCTACAGGCGCCTCCTCGTCTTACTGCTTAAATGTTTTTCTAAAATCACATTTTTTTAATTCCGAAAAAATAAGTTGTCCTTCCTACCCGCCTGTGAACAGGAATTAAGCGACCTTTATGAGGCTTGTGACGTTCTAGGAACCTTGATTTATGGACTCCTTGAACTTTCCTGTGGTCGATATTTGTATAACACACTTCTTGTAATTGTAGGCAATAAGCGGAGGAGAGAGACTCAGGGAAAAGCAAGTCGACTAGTCAGGCACCTCGATGACCGAGTAGATGGAGGAGTACTTTTCCTTCCCTGGCTCAAGCAGGTCCAGAATTAAAATATACCCCCTAACTAATAGGAAAAGGAATTTTTAGTTCTGGTCAGTCTTCAGCTGCAGGAAAGGTAGTTGAAATTTAGTGTCAAGTACACCCTGGGATTACAGTTGACCAGATGAGTTCGAGTTCAAAAATGTAATCAGTCCCTTAGCTTAGCACACTACCAGCAGTTCTCTTCTTTTTAAGAACAGCAGGTTGCTAGGCTCCGAACTAAGAACTATCTTTTTGTCGACCTTCTGGTCGTTCCTAATATTGGTTGAGAAAAGCAACTTATCCTTGGAAGCAGAATAAAGGAAACCAGCCTTGACATGAAAAGCAAGACCGGTGATCTGCGACTTGTGGAACTTGAGCTTTGAAAATCTTTTAAAGTTTTTGTAGTTATCTTATGCGCTCACCAAGAGAATTTCGATCTAGCCAGTCACAAGACCTATTCCCAGCAAATTGCTCCCTTTGTCGAAGGTCATCACTTTGGGCACTTCACCAAAGATCTATTACCATAGCTTTTTCAGATACGGAGGTTTGTCCACTATAGAATAGCACACCAGATAGCCCTGAGCATCTGTAGGCTTAAGAGCACTGAAAAAGCCTCCGAGGATGTTGCCGATTTTGGACGTCATAGAGTTTTTCGCAAGCAGGTGAAAAATCACATTCTGATGAGTGATAATCTAAAGGGAAGTAGTTTTAGGCAGAAGAGTATCTTGTGCCAGAATGTTTGCCTCCTAATGAATGATGGAGAAAGGGAGTGTAAAAAACTCTCTGAAAAGCTAGGTGAGTACGATATCTTGGCGGATGACGATGCTGTGGAGGAAGGCTTACACGGCTTTGAGTCGTTATTAGGATTATTCAGGCTTGATCTCTATTATCTTGATATCAGGCAATTAGGGGACAAGAGGACATCTTTCCTCTAGGGCTCTCCTGAAGTTCAGAAAGTCTGGATAAGTTTTGGAGAGTTCCCAAGACTTGCCCACAGAAATCTTGAGGTTGTAGTGCAGTCGCTGCAGCTTGAAGGAGTGGCCTATCACTTCAATCGCGACTGCCTCAAGGAATTTATTAAGTTCCATTGAAATTAAACCAGCCCTTCATTTACTATATTGATTTATGGCTTAGTTTTACTCCTATCAAAAAAAGAGGCGGGAGTTCGGAAAGCCATGCAAGTTCACCGATACCAAGGTCGTCACCTTCCAGCATTTCGCTGAGGAGGAGGTCCGCAATGACAAGGAGGAGAAATATGTTGTCCGCAATCCCAACTTTATTTAAATTGACAACATCACGGAGCTGGCCGATCACTTTGTGAACACTGAAAGAGTTAGCACAGGCGATAAAGGTATGTACCACAAGGAAGGAGGCTGGCGGGCTGACACAGATCCAACAGAGCCGCAGCAATACCAAAAGTTCATGAAAAAAATTGACAAAGATCCCAGCTTAGCTGCAGCTATGAAGTCGATTGCAGACATTGTCAAGCCCTGCATGAACCAGAATAACTACATCGATCCTTTTTAGGAGTACTTCGCCGATGAATAGATGTAGCATCAAGTCGAAACGATATCAACAAAGACTCTGATGCTCCTGAAAGACCCCCCAGATATCTGCAAAAGAGGAGTTTCCAAAGTCTCCTGGTATGCTGAAGGCTCCTCCAAGATCGCTGTTTCTTATGCCATCAGCCGTTTCCAACAGACTCCAGACAAGATGCGAACAAATGTCTTATTATAACCAGGCTTATATCTGGGACACATTCAATCCCAACAGTCCAGACATCACTCTTAATTCCCCGTCACCCGTTACAAATATCAGTTACAATCATAAGCTCAACGACACCGTCGGAGGAGGCTGCGCTAATGGGCTCATTGCTGTTTGGGATGCCAGAAAGGGAAAGGACCCAGTTAGTATCTCTCAGGTCGAAAAGTCCCATCATGATCCTGTAACTCACTTCCAATGGCTCATAACCAAGACTGGACAAGAATGCGTATCAATTTCAACTGACGGCTATGCCCACTTCTGGGACACCAGAAAGATGCAGCAAGAGCCAACCTAATCCCTATCAATAATATAAATTCTGCCAGACGGGAAAGAGGCTCTGATCGGGGGTACAAGCCTTTAGAACAGCGCTTAAATGGCAACGAAATTCCTAATCGGGACGTAGCAGGGAACACTGATCGTGGCCAACAAAAAACCCAAAAAAGTTCCTCCAGTCTAGATTTCACTTCGTTTGGGCTTTGATAACAGGCACTTAGGGCCCATCTACTCCATCAGTAGAAACATGCAGTATCCGAAGGTTTTCATGACAGTCGGCGACTGGAGTGCTAAGATCTGGCTAGACGATATCAAGACTCCCTTGGTACGCACTAAATACCACGCCTCCTATCTTACCGATGGATGCTTCTCCCCCACTCGAATCGGTGCTTTCTTCCTCACAAGGAAAGATGGGTGGCTCGATGTATGGGACTATTATTATAGGCAGAACTAAATCGCTTTTTCGCACCGAGTGTCCTAGAGCGCACTTACATGCATTAAGATTAGCTATACAGGTACAGGTAATCAAATCACTGGAGGCAAGCTAGCAGCCATTGGAGATCAGTAAGGCACTGTTACTATCCTCGAGCTCAGTGAGTCACTCTACTCAATGCAGAAAAGGTAGAGAGACATCATGAATTAAATGTTTACAAGAGAAGCTAACAAAGAGAAATTGCTGGAACAGATTAGAAAAACGTCGTAAAAGAAGCAGCAGCCTAAAGATCAGACAGCTGCCAAGGCCAAGTTCTAGCAGCGGAAAAACTAGCTGATTAAGGAGGTGGACGATAAATTCGCCAAACTAATGAAGTCGATAGAATCAGGTGACGCACACATGCCGGGCTAACATGAAGAGGAAAAGTGAAGCATTCATTTAAACAATTTTTTGATGAGGCTAGGATGTTGCCTTAGTACTTGCATTTCTTATTAGTTGAAGTCTTACTAGACTACGCGCTTTTGTTTAATTTGATTGCGTATTTCGTCGATCATCCTTCGATTTGCAAACTACATTTCAATGAGCTGCAGGATCTGCTTGCGGTTCTCAATTGAGTCCTTCTGCTTGCTCGCTATCAGTGACCCTAAGTAGGCCAGATTAGGATTGTCCTTGTAATTAAGCGGCTGGATGAATGATTTACTATTAGTAACTGACATTATATTCAATTGATAAATTTTGTCATTATTTAACTAACTCTCAGCACATCGCTGCTGACCTGCAATTTTTTCTGCGACACCCTGATCTGTTCAACTTAGAAAATAAATCTTTTTCCCTTGAAGCCTTTCATATTGGGTTTTAGGATTTTTATTTGAGAAAAACATTGAAAATTGCTGCCGCTTTTAACCAGGAGTGTGCCCTGCACCATTTTACATATTTGTTTATGGTCGTGTCCTCCGAGGATTAAATCGATGTCATCTACACTGCAGAGCTAAAGGTCGATAGCCTGCCTACAATGACTCACTAGGACAATCAGATCGCACTCTGACCTCAGATACTGACTTGTTTTAACAGCGAAATCATAAACGTCCTGATATTAATATTTATATCCAAGATCTTAATTAAGCAGACCTAAAAAATCAGGCCCACCCGCCCCAAAGAAGCCTACCTTTAACCCTCTGATCTCCCTAGTCACATAGCCTTTCAATTTGCATATTCTTTATCTTGTTATCTTTTAAGTTAAGTTGCCCATCAGCCATTAACCACCGACTACTTCACAGAGCTTCTCACACTACTGTTCGCCCATATCTAAATCGTGGTTACCCAGGCATGCTATGTCAACCCCTAATTACCTTATACACTCAGCCATTTGCAAACCTTTGTGTTTGGGAGTTAGAGATGACGGTGAAAACATATCTCCTGAGAAGACAGTCAAATGTGACTCTGCCGCCTTTACAGCTGCGTAAAAACGCAGGAATCCAAATTTGCCGTGAGCGTCGGGGAAAATTTCGTAAACATCATTGAAATGCGTAATTACTACAGTCATTAAATGCTAGTCTTAATTTTCGTCTCCTTCAGGAAAAACACACTCGGACTTAGGAGCAATCCCAAGAGGCTAACTCCGAGAATTTGGCTTAGGCCTACATTCTAGCTGAGCTTGAGAACCTACGGGACCAAAGCTCCAGCCAGCAAGCCAAAGGAGAGTATGACACCTACAGACTGCGGTCGATATTTCTTATTAAACAATTCCTGAAGATAGATACTCTTGAGAGAAAAGCAGAAACTGTTGAAGATCCTAATGAAGCCCCCTAGCACGGATACTAATATCGGCAGACTCAGTAGTCCACAGACTAGGCCTAGTGCTAATGTGATAATCAGGAGAATGGTCATCCACAGCTTCCTTCTCAGCTGACTTATGAAGATAGTGCAAGATAAGTATCCGATGAACTCAAAGATTCCCAGAATTATTGTGTTGACAAAAGGACTAAGCCCCGTATTCTGCAAGGAGTACTGACTGCCATAGTAGACGAGCTGCAGACTAGCCATCATCAACGATGAAAAGAAAGTAAGTCTGATAACCTAGCCGATTGTCATCTATTGACTACAGTCCAAGCAATCATTTAAAACAACGTATTTGGTCTCTTAGATATTGAATGAAACCAATACGACCACTGTTGAAGGCAGGACCAGGCACCAGAATATATAGCTCTACCAATCTTGGGTCAACTCTAGCAGCAGGCTAATAAGGATTTCACCTGCACTCCAGAAGAGCAGCATACAAGTCGATGAACGCTCTCGCACCTGCTCATCAAAGTTCTCCTTTATCAGCACGAAGATGAGGGTCGAGCTGGCAGCCTGAATACTACCCACGAAGAACAATCCTACATTGAGCAAGACGTATGACTTTATTGGATTTAATATGAATAAGAGTCCGACGAGATAAAGGATAAGAGCCATAATGAGACTTGACTTGCGTCCAAACCTGTGAGCAAGCTGACTAAACACCAAGTTCCAGAAAAAGCAGCCAATGAAAATGAACGTCTGGGAGTAGAATAGGTATTTCTTGCCGTCTTAGCAGAGTCGGTAGGAGCAAGTGATAGTGAAAGAGCATTCGGATTGTCCAGGCGGACATGCATTTTCTCTGAGCAGGACTGGAAAGGCGAGTATGGCAAGACTGGATAAAAGGGATATGCAGCTGAATAAAGTGAAATGAAAGTAGTGATATGTGTCTTTAAACATTAAATTAATGATGTTCCCACTGCCATTTAAATTAACAGGTGTTGATCTGACAAAATCTTTGGAAGAAGAAGGAGGCCTCTATAGCAAATACTTTGTTTATAAAAGATGATTTTAAAGGGCCAGACATCACTAATTGACTGTCTTGTCAGTAAGCGAGTTTCAATTTAACACATATACTTATTCAATTAGTATTTATATTTATATCAAAAAATTCGATTAGTTAATGCAATCAGCATGGCAGATAATTTCAATTATTTATAAATTTTACCCTTTTTTAAGATTTATCAAAGCTGATTTAGATACACTCAATGCTTATTGAAGCCTCTCTTCCTCCAGTCCTAACTCCTCTTGCCTCCTTTCCTACAAATGGTGAGCATCAAAAGGCACCTTAGTACGTGCAATTAGGTTTTTTGAGCTGATGATATATTTTGAAAATTTAATACGAAACATCTCGACAAGTTGATTTATGCAGGTTTTCTGTGATTGTGTTCCGGCGGGAAGTGTTTGTCGAAGATGGTCAGAACCTTTTTGCCAATGTTCTCCGTCACTGCTGCGTTGTCCGCTGGTTGGAACCATGTGATATGCCTTCGTCTATTTCTTCTA
>QQSS02083535.1:0-17247 GCA_003687565.2 Craspedacusta sowerbii
GATGGATGGATGGATGGATGGATGGATGGGATGGATGGATGGATGGATGGATGGATGGATGGATGGATGGATGGATGCATGGATGGATGGTTGGATGGATGGATGGATGGATGGATGGATGGATGGATGGATGGATGGATCTATCCTGCATTTTTAACTTGCTAAGTTTTTGGAATGTGGTTTGCAGATGTAGTGCGACATTTCTTGAGGCCCGATTCAGTTCTAAGTGTCGTTTACTACCATCCGTCTGATAGGGAAGGTTTTGTGTACGCTAAATCCTTATATAATGAATACTTGAATTGTCTTTCGGAATTAGGTATTCAGAGAAGCTGCAGTTGCTGGATTGGCAGCGCAGGAATCAAAGAGCAAGGACCCGTTCACCATAGTTAACTTGGTTAGTAAAATGCGTTTAACTATTCTCTCTTCGTTCATATCGTTTCTAGCAGGGTCTCAGTCGATATTATGCGCTGCCGGGCACAAGCATTAGTAGGAGTTCGGGCAGCTGGGTTCTTTGTCGGAAATGCGCGTTGGGACTGGCATCTAGGGTGTTGTGCGCGAACTGCGGTACCCGTGGAAAGGGACCCAGTGTGAGAAATAGGGAAACTCTTGTGCACCGTTGTGAATGTCTTGTGCACTGAACGTCCCTGTTTCTTTGAACAGAGAGTTTTTACGTGAAGTAGGTGAAGTAAAGTAATTAGGTAAAGTCTATCTGCGCTAAAACTTCAGCAGAGCAGTATCCTCACTCATAAATAAGAGGAGCTTTATAAATTTACTTAGGATAAGTAGCTAAGGAGAAGTGGTGGAATTAGTGTGCATAAGTTCCAGCATAAGCTGAAATATAACGTTTAGTTTAGTCATGGTTGTATTTTTGCTCCTGGATTTCGTACCCAAAGCTTCTACTTATGAGAGACAAAAAATTTGACCCTGTGGTTTCTTGAGTCGACAGGCCAAGCTTTTGTGCATGTCTACGCATTGAATTGATTTAGAACATGAGTCGCATGGGCTATAGATTTAAAATCTACTTTGGGAAAAATATATGTTCCATAGTAGTAGAATTAATAGTTGTTGTACTCAAAACCCAGAAATCCCACATGTCTGAAAGCTAACTCTGACTTCTGCATCTTAAGTTTTGCCGAATGCTTTCTACGCTACGTACCTATGGCCAAAACGTGGTGCTCGACTCTTAAACATCACAGTCCTTATTGAAACAGCTCGTGACGATAAGCAAGTAACATGCAGTCTTCTGCGAACTTCATGTTTTGCCTGGTTACCGAGGAATGTTTGGTACCGAGAGCGAAGGCAGAAGTGGTAGTTGATGTGTGAAGTCGGCCTTAGAGGTGATGTGTAAATAAAGTAGGGTTATCTTTCTGTCATTGTGCATTTTGTGACCATGATAATGTTCTTTTGTTGACATGAGTTGATTGTCGTTACATGGGTTGCGAGCTGCGGAATTTCTGGTTTCTTCTAGCTGGGTATTCCTGTCGAGCTTGTTTTGAACGACATGCTGCAGGTGCGTTACGGATCTTCTTTCTTGTGTACTTACATTAAGGAAGGGCTTTTCCTCTTGTTCCCGCTTGCACAGTGTGTTTCAGCTTCTTGTTGAACTGCTGGCTGGATTAAACATCGTTTCGTTTAATACTCCCTCTTAGTTAGATAAGCGATGTTCTTCTAAAATTTCAGCGCGGGCGTGTGTGCGTGTGTGTGTGTTTGTGTTTGTGTGCATGTGTGTGTGTGCAAGCATGGGTGTGCTTGGCGTGTGAGCTGATGACATCCTTGCTCTTTACTTCGTACGAGAAACTTGTCAGTCCTGGCTCACCATGTTATCACCTCTTATTTTGTATTTACTACGGGTAGACTGTGAGTGGCGAACGCAACCTGAGTCTGGTTGACGATACGGAATATTCTCTGGTGCATGGCTCGTATGACAGCAAAAAATCTAGATACGAAAGAGCTGTGCAGAGAAGCTTGGCTCCTAGCATATCGATCACGGTAGGTCTGCGTTTTAGTAGTTAGCGCCTGTGGTACAGTGCCTGTGGTTGAGATAAGAGATGCGGAATACGCTATCCCTGGATTGTGAAGCTTGCTTTAGTTTTGGGCTGGCGAGTAAAGATCAGCGAGATCATGGCTGTCCCAGCTTTATTCAGCTGTTGAAATGTTTTTGGTGCATCTATTTGTCAGTTTAGGGTGATGTGCAAACTATGTCTTTATAAGTGAATTTGCTATTGCTTTTAGGTCACGGGATACCACCAAATTGTCGACATTGCTGTGAAACGACAGAAAACTGCTCTTTACGACCTGGTTCCCAGCAGTGTATGTCCTTATTTTGATGAGGTCTTTTCATCGCCTTGTAAATGCGATATAAAGTTCCGTTCATGCTGCAGTGTTTTGTGTGTATGTTATTTCGTGTTCGATTCTCTGTTGCTTTGTGTGTGAGACCGTAACGTGTTTGGTCTCTACTTTCAATCAGATGCTGAGTGGTGCTGAGCCTTATGGCATCATCGTTGAAGTGAAAGCTCGTGATGGCCAGCGATCTGTGTCTATCCGTTCGCCATTGCAAGTAAGTTAAAGATAAGTTATTCGGTGGGAGGCAAGTCTTATTTGGCGTTCAGACGGCTATATTGCGGGGTGTAGATAAGCTATTATTTGGCATTCGTTACGATGAGATAAGTGGGGTGGCGTCAAGATAAGATTCTTCTTAGCCTTGCGTTAAGATACTTGGTGGCGTTACGATAAGATACTTTGTGGCGTTACGATAAGATGCTTGTTCGCGTTACGATACGATACTTGGCTGCGTTACGATGAGATACTTGGTTGCGTTACGATGAGATGCTCGGTGGCGTTACGATGAGATTCTTGGTTGCGATACGATAAGATACTTGGTTGCGTTACGATAAAATGCTTGGTGGTGTTACGATGACATACTTTGTGGCGTTACGATATGACGTTTGGTGGCGTTACCATAAGAAATTTGGTGGCGTTACTTAAAGATACTTGGTGGCGTTACAATAAGATTCTTGGTGGCGTTACCTAAGAAGCTTGATGGCGTTACAATAGGAAGTTTGGTAGCGATAAGATACTTGGTGGCGTTACGATTAGCTACTTGGTGGCCTTGAGATACTCTGCTCCACACTGATCTGGTTGCTTTTGCAACTGTTAGAATATTAACTATAATCTCCTTTTGTGGCTTTGTATGAGTGCAGGCTAATTCATTTATATTTGTCTCTGTATGTTCAACCCCCTGCGTTTTAGCTCATTCTCTTCATTTAAGATTTTTCTGTGGTGGAGAAGATTTGAAAATTTCTAAATCCATATTATTGTTTTTATTATTGCTATTATTATTTCTTCATATGGCACTTCTTGGTAAGTATTATATGATATTGCTTTCAGCTGTACAACCATTTCCCCATGCCACTCGATGTGCTGTGCGATGATGGTCAGGGGGAGAGGGCGAAACTCTGCACTGTCCAGCCGAAGAGCGTGTTCTCTGTCCCTCTAGTTCGTGCATACTCCTCCGCCTTGTTCATCATGCCCAGCGGATTCAGGTTTGTAGACAGCTCTCTCGACTTGACTCGATCATAGCACGGTTTTCCACGTTGCTAGAACCGGTATGCGGTTCATTGTACGTATTTGAAGTTATTGGCTATCGTAGCTAGAGTTATTAGCGGCATGGTCTTGTTGCACTCATTTTTTATCTGTCTGCATAAAGCTGTCAATGCGCATATCACAATATTTGTTATATTGCCTTAACATCATATATAATTATTTGGTCATGAATTAAATTTTGGCCAAGTTATAACTATGAGTTTTGAAACAGTTTTTTGACAGGTAATTTTTGTTGTTGCAAGAAGTTTTGACTAAATTGAAGCTTGATGAAAACCTGTAATGGCGTGTTTAAACGAGTCTCCGATGTATTCGAGTCTTTGCAAGCTTTGCAAAATGAATTTCTTGGATTATTGGTCCATTGTATTTTAGCTACAAGGCGACCAGCGAAGGTCTGGATTGGAGGCAGCTTGCCAGATTTGGAAAAAAATTATTTGTTTGCGAATCCCAGACAGCTGACCTGTTTTACATCCAGGTACTATTGGAGCGAAATGGCGGTTATAATGCGTGGCTGTGTGAGTGGTTTGCGACGAACGATGGTTTGCGGTCGGGTTTTTGTAAGGATTTTGTGCAGTTTGCGTGAACTTATCTTTCAGTATGTGCTTTAGTTTGTGCTTGATCACTTTAAGTTGACTCCTGTTCGCTCTGTTTTTTTTTTTTTTTTTTTTTTTTTTGTAATTGTGTATTTTTCTTGTACAGGCTGTCAGCAAACCGCAGCATCTGACATCTGTTCGAGGCATGGTGGAAGACACCCCAGCCTTCGTTCTTCACTGCTACCCACCGGTTGTTTTGCATAACTACATCCCCTATCCCATTCGCTACAAAGCCAAGGTAACGTGTGTGTTGATGACATTCCGGCTAGGCCTGGCCTGATTTTCTCATAGTAACACGAAGCCCGTTCCCTACTAGTTTGTGGTGATATGGTTAGCCATCGATATAGGCATTGCGCATGCGCGTTTGCGCATTTTCAACGTTAGACTTTTCCGTCGAAGCTCATACTAGATAAATAAATTTACCCCAGATGGATCTTTCTCGCCTCGATCTATTAATCAAAGGACTGGCAGTCGATTGCAATTGGCAAGTTCTCATTTTCCATTCCGTTATACCATCTCGATTTTGGTTGCCGCCATAACAGAGACGAGCTATTCAGAGAAAATGAGGGCTCCTTTTACGGACGGCGACTTTGCGCCTTGCGCCACGGGTATGAGCGCGTGTGGTAATCACGGTTGATTCCTGAGATTGCTTCTGTTGGTGGAACAGCAAGCGTGCTATTCATCCTTCATCAGCTCGACCTGTGTTGCAAACGTCAACAAAAACAAACTTGTAATTATCACTGCTTGATAGCTAAAGAATTGTGGAATGGTTTTGGTTTAATAATTAAAATAGTTTGAACTTGAGCTAGCTGTAGCTTGCATCGCCGCAAAAGATTCCAATGCCGTGTCGGCATTTCATTTTAGCTCGCAATCGTTTCCAGTATTACCTCAGTTGACCTTGAATGAGCTGCGTCTAGAAATGTTGCTGCGAAGGTAGCATCCGATCGGCCGTTCAGGTTTTGCCTCTTTTGCGGAAGTGTATGATAGGAAACGCTTCCGAGAAGTATTTCATTAGAACCCATCACTAGATAGCGAATTGTTACTACTACTACTACACTGAGCCTGCGATTCATATTCGTAAACCAAATGGCATGAGAACCGACCGAATGGATAATGACATCGGTTTGTCTTTCTATCCAGCACCTTGTTTCTTTAATTTTGTTTCGTTAGAATGCCTTTGTTTATAAGTTTGTGCGTTCCTAATTTTTATGGTTGTGCTCATCTTTTTTGTGCATTAGCACCAGTCATTCTCTAGCTATAACTTGAATGTTTAGTGCCGATGTTTGAACACGGGACGAGTATTGTTTAGGGCATGGCTGACTTTGTGTAGGGCATGGCTGACTTTGTGTAGGGCATGGCTGACTTTGAAGACCTGGCTGGCGGGAAGAACTGGCCGCTGTTTGATGTGCTGCTGACCGAGAATCCCATAGTTGAGATTGAAGTAAGTCAAAAGTTTCAAGATGTTTATTTATTTATTTATTTGTTTATGTATTTATTTATTTATTTATTTTATTTCTTAGTGTACGGTGTTTGTTTGATATTTTGGTGATATTTAAGTGTCTGCAGGCACCCAGGTAGGTAAATAGGCTAGTTGTTAGGGAAGGAAGAATCGTGTGTGCTTACTAATTTGGAAAATATTTCCGTAGGATTGTATGTTGCACTGCAGTCTTCTGTACTTAGCCTGCGGTGCATAGCCTTGCAGTGAAGAGATGTGTGGTGTTTTAACGTACGTGGTACCGTTCTTGCCTTTCCTGCGCGTAACGTAGCACCACTTATCGCTACGTAGTGCTTCGTAACGCTATAGTTCGTAACGTGGAAGGGAACGCATTCGATAGAGCGTTGTGAGTGAGCAGCGGAATTGTTGGCAGGCAGGCAGGCAGGTACTGGAGTAGGTGTGACCTGCGCCATTTTATACTGCTTAGATACCAGATTATCTTGGATGCTGTTGGAAAGGCAGTTTCGGCTTGACCTGTGGCTCAGATGTGACTCTGTTACTAACTCTGAAGAATGAGAACGATAGGAAGCTGGTATGTTCAACCATGCATGTTCAGAATTTACGTCTGCCCTTCTCTTGGGCATGTTATCCTTGGTCAGACCAACTTATTGGTCATTGAAGAACCCTTGTGTGGCGTTGACCCTGGTATTGGAGATTCAGTTTTAGATATCTGGTTGAAATTTGAAAGGCGAAATGGCCTACCATCAAGTTTATTTCTGTCCTTGCTTTTGTCGTAACTAAGTGCGTATTTGCGGGCGTTTCTTGTCGTGGTGACCGTAGACATAAATTGAATTGTTTGGTTTTTCAGGAGTTGAATGTTTACTTCAATGACTCGGGATGCGTGGATGTGACCATTTTCAGTCCATATTGGTTGCTGAACAAGACAGGGAAGCCTCTTGAGTACCAGGTGGGCGTTCCGGCTTTTGTCGAAGGGTAGCATTCCTATCGCATGCTAGCAATCAGCGTACTCGCGTGCGTCTTAATATACGCTAGCGCTGAATTCTTTTCGACTCGATGGGCTTGGTTACGTTTTCCTCACAGATAAATCCAAGTACATGGTAAGTATTATATCCGTGGCTGGCATTCGGTGTTGGATTTGCTGGGAGGTGCGACGTTGCGACATTCATGTATAAGATTTATTCCCAATTTTTGTTAAGGAGTCCTCATAAAAATCCTCTCCTTTCCTGGCATGTATTCAATCTTTTTGACATCTATCCGTATATAGGTATATATATATATGCTTTATTTATAGGCGTATGTGTATGTATGTGCATGGTTGTGTCTTGCTACTTGCCATTTACCAGCATCACATAGTACCATGCTTCCATCCTATAAATTCTCGTTCTGCCTCTTAATAGCTCTGTCTCGTTTTCTTCTTCAGCCTGTTGGAAGCAGCCATGTGTATCACCATGCCGCAGATCATGACGGCGCTGTCATGTTTATGGTGAAGGGGAAACAGAAAAAGGTTGGCTTATTTCCGATGCATTCATGCAGGTCTGCTGTATGTGCTGATGGCGTTCTCACTTCCCAATCCCTGTATGAATTTCTCGTCTGCGTCAGAAACTTGCCAGCTTGGCTTTCCTCCACCTCACCTAGTGGATGCTAGCATGAGAAATGCTTCTTCTCGCTGCGAGTGTGTGCGCTTCTGATTACTTTCATTTGCTCGTGGCAGTCTTTTGTGATCTTGCCGGTGGCTAGAATATGCACAAACCTGCCTCACTGGTTGCATCACGTTATTCGTCTGTTTGGTGCCATGTTTGCAGTATCTAACGAATACATTTGTCCGTATTGCTTTTGATCGTCCATTTTTTGTGGTCTTTTGCAGGCAAAGGTGTGTTTGTCGGGGTGCGAATGGTCGAATGAGTTCTCCCTCGACACAGTCGGAAGTGGCGGGTCGGTCTCCTCGAAAGGGAAGCGTGAGCGGTTGTTTGAGGTAATCCCTCATTTCTTGTCATCTTCGTGTAATGAGCTCGATCGCGTTGCTGTTAGCAGTCCCTAGTCTGCGTGTGATATGCTGTGCCTTGCTAGTACACACTACTTACAAGTTTGGTCTTAACAAGGACTTCCCATGTGATATCACGTGATGTACTTTCAGCATAGTCTTACTCTGCTCTTCCCCGGCATGTGTGATCTCTTTCGGGGTGGGCTTGTCTATTATGCGCGCATGCGCTTCTTATCCGTGGTAGTTTTTTTCTCAACACTTCTTATCCTATGCGTGAAGAGGTATCATTTATGCTTAGCTTTATCTCCATCTTTATCTATAGCTTTATCTTGTAGCTCCATCTGTTTATTTGGTTTATGCGTGACCGTGAGACTAATATGTTTTTTTTTTTTATTGTAAACCGTCTTTAGATTGGTGTTTCTATTAATTTGTCCTACTTCGGCTTGACAAAGATTGTCACTTTCACTCCATTACGAATGCTGACCAATAATACTAAGGTAAAGTGAAAATTTCTCTAGTTGTTATGGGCTTGAGAAGTTGCGTACTCACCTTTTTAAATTTTCTTTTGTAGCTGCATAGTTGTGACCTTATGTAAATCTTTCATTTTCTTGGTCGGGTGTATTATGATCTTGTTACTTGTGTGTGTTTTATAATATTTATGAACTTAAATGAGTCATATTTATTTACCGCATCGTTTCCTGGCTACTGGCTCTTCTGGATTTCATGGTTGCTTTTAGCTGGTGATAAGCATGGCCGAAGCGGGCTCGGAGACTGCCGAATGGCATACTGTCAAGCCTGCAGAGGTTGAAAATTCTATCATTTGTACATGCTAACTAGTTCCTAGTTACTCATTAGCTGCCGTTGTCATTGTTCGCTTGTGTGGTTCTAATAGAAGTTTATTTACGTACTTTCGTTTTGGCCTGACAGTTTGGGGCGATATTTGTTAATTGTTATGTATTTACTACTTGTTTTCGTTGTTGTTTTTGTTGTTGTTGTTCTTGTTGTTGTGATAGGAATATGCGTGTCGCGGCTTGGTGTAGTGGTGATTGCGTGAGGGATGACCTTTTTTTCCTATCAGACTGTTGCATTCTGGCCATCGAAGCTTCCACCAGAAAACCTGTATTTGAACGTGAACGGACTGCCATCGGTTCTCTTCAATCCACAGTTGGCCACAACCCTTTTGCTCAAGTTCTCTAACGAAGTATGTTTTCGCTTGACATTTTTCTTTGAATAGAATCCATTATGCCCTGTATCTTCTCAAGTTGTCATGTGCATGGATTGCCGAACTAATCTAATGTAATGTAGCGAATGTAAATTGTGGTCTAGATAGGTATGATTGAATGCGTTCTCGGAATCTCTTCGCCCTTTGATGCGATGCTTATTTGTTTCGCGTTCCTCAGATCGGTGGCATCTGCGTCAACTACCAGGAGAAGGACACTGCTTCCTTGTTGTCCTTCAGTCATTATTTCCCTGGTGCCGCTCCCGTTCGGATAGAAAACTTGTGCAAGAAAGTCAGCATGATTAGCTACAAGCAGGCGTACGTCTTCATCCATTTCTAACTTTTTGTACGCGTTGTCATGGCCAACCTGCAGCTAGTCTTCTTATTGCTTTCGTCATCATGTTTTTATCTACCTCACTATCTCGGTCTTCAAGTGGCGTGGGTAATAGTGCGGTTTTTCGTCTAGCGATGGGGAAAAGGCGTATGTTCTCACGTATGGCCAGTCTGTGCTGTATACGTGGGACGACCCGAGGCTGGCTCATGAGCTAGTGTGTGGCATCATCGAAGTGAAGGAGTCGGAAACTCGGATCAAGTTAGATGCTGTACGTTTCGCTTTTTTTTTTTTAAGTTCATTTTGGAGTTTAGATCGATGTAATCCTTTTAAGCAACGTTACTTCCTATCGATTCGTTTGTTCTCTCATAGGACCTAGTAAATAATCCAACTGCAATCGCAGTATCATGAGTTATCTTGGGATTAGTTAAGCCTAAAAGTGTGAAGTCTTTCGTGCGGCACTTGAGCTCTTATATTTCTGATATTGTGATTGTTAGTTGGAGCAATTATTTGCTATTTTAGAACGACATGGGTCGCATGAAAGCAGGAGCGTTTGCTCCCGCCATCTTTTGGGTCTCCTTCCTGGACGGACTTCAGCGAGTTCTACTCTTCGTTGATGAGTTCAAAGCAGCGTATAACGCAAGCCAGGTTAGAGTCGTGTTTCGGTTTCGATTACCTCCTTGGATGTAGTAGTTCGTTGCACTTGTGTTCTAGCTTCTGATAATCTCTATCATTCATGCGCTGGCGTTCCTAATTTTTTCTTCGCGTTCACTCGTTTAATACTCTTGATTTCCCGAGTGCTCCGTATTTTTCTGTTTCACTTTTCCGTTCCTGTAAGATTCTGAACAGGTCTATCTGGAAATATCTTCTACGTTTGGTTTCGTTTCCCAGGAACAACAGCTTCGACCATCGTTGGAGGTGAATGTCAATTTGGAAGGGTTTGGACTGTCTTTAGCGAACGCCAGCAAGCGAATGGAGGTTGGATACATCGGCATTCGCAAGTAGGTTTGATAACAGCGTGGCCACGTTTGATCCTATCTCCGCGAATGACGAAGTGCTCCTTCTGCAGTTGAAGCGTTGTCATCAATCGAAAATTTCTTCGTTACAATGCCATCTTGCATCGTTGCATATCTGTGCGCTCCTGGTTCCGAATTTCGAAAAAGTTTTGGGCGTCTAAAAAATAATTTTCGGCAAACTTCTTATGACTTGCATCAACTAAAATATGTATTTCGGTAGGTGAGTGTTGCTGGTTGGCGGTCTTCCTTTCAAAGTTTGTGATTGTTTTTAGCTGCCCTAGCAACAGATGCTTTTCTTTCCGCGGCCCAGCTTTTCCACTGTACAGCAGCCTGCGGTCATATGAGGTTTCCCTCCATTGTTTAAATTTATTAAATAAGTAGCCTGTCAAGAACAGCATGGAACCTGTTTTTTATTAGTTCTTAGTACTTGCGGTTCGTGGCCCGCGCTTTCCGAAGGTTGCAATTCCCGACACTGCTTGCGTCTCGAGGTTTGAGCATTCCTCGTGACGACGGTCTTGAAACTCTGGAGCGTTTTAGTGGCTTTCCTGACAAAACATGTTCCTCGTTTTGAACTGCCGATATCCAAGGCCTGCATCTTGTGCGCGCCTGCCTAATACCAAAGTCGTCTCTCCTCTCCCTGCCCCTTCTGAGGCTGCAGGTGCTAGCTGCTCGATATTTGCTTCTTTTTTCTTGTCCTTGTTTATGTAAGTTTTGTTGCTAAAGTTACAGCTTATTGTCATAGTTGTTTGCTGTTGTTGTTGTTGGTGTTGGTGGTCGTGGTGGTGTTGTTGATGGTGGTTCTCTTGCTGCTGTTGCGGTTAATGTTGTAATCGTTACTGGTATGTTGCAATTGATTTTATGTTTACTTGATGTTATGGTTGTCGTGTTTTGTCTTTGTGTAGGAGTGATACTGTTTGGGAGGAGCTTCGCAAAAACCGGTGGAAGACGCTCCCTGGCGCTCTTTGTGAAGCTCTCGAGGAAGGCTACGTCCGGTATGCGGGAAAGAAAGCATCCTCGAAAGAAAAAGTCTTCCAGTTTGAGGTGAGTTTTTAGCTCAGCGTCGGAGTTCTCTGCGGGACAGACTGACAAATGACGGACGGACGGACGGACGGACGGACGGACGGATGGATGGATGGATGGATGGATGGATGGATGGATGGATGGATGGATGGATGGATGGATGGATGGATGGATTGATGGATTTTAGTAGACCAAGATCATTAAATTGCTTGTATTTCCGAAAAGAACGTTTTTCTCTGCTAGCCGATTTTTAACTATGAGACTTAAGGCTTGCAAGGCGAGAATTTCTCTTATGATTGAAAGTTGATTACCAAAGTGCTATCGACGTGCTGTGAGGCTTGTGAAGAGATTGCACTAATCTCGTTTCGCATATGCATGTTAAACTTTTATGTTTGATGTGTCATGTTGTATTGTCGTTGTTGGAGTTCGTATCTGAGCATATGAGGTGGTTCTCAACTCTACGCAGCTTTCTTTCGTAACGCCTCTGCGAGTCGTCGTTGACTTGGCTGCGGATGGCTCCTTTTATGTGATCAGGATCTTCTTGGTTCACGGTTAGGATTAGATGGGCACTTTGTCCAGGATCAAAACGGTGTCGCTGTTACCTGTTGATGGACTGTATGTGTGACCATGAGAGAGCTTTATATCCACGTCTGGCGTCGTTAAAGCGGTTTTGACCGACGTACCGCTCGTGAGGCTTACGTAAGGACAGGTTGAAGGTGACCATTCGTTGACATTTCAGGTGGATTATGAAAGGATGCTGATCACGAAACCTGAGAAAATTCCGATTCGACGAACATTTCACAGTGGTGTCAGTGTCAGGTACATCGTCTCACCAAACTTGATGCAGATCAGTGCGCTTATCAACTCTCTTCAGGTTCGTCCGCTTTTTCTAAAAGCCGTCACTAATTTGACACGCGTTTATGGTTTAAGTGTGTCTGGTGTTTGGCTTCACGTTTGCCGACTTCTAAAATCTTCCTAGTGATAATAGTTTAATATTAATGGATAATGGTTACGTCAGCAACCATCCCTTATCTGTTCTTGGATCGAGCAGTGAGCTCGACTCTAAGATAGAAAAGTTTTCAAACTTGCTTTTTTCCTATGTTCAACCAATGTATCATCTTAACTCTTTTAAGTTTGCACGGCATGCTGCAGATAAATATGAATTGCTTAAGTCGTGGATAGGCCTTTATGGTACTCGGTGGTTTGAGGCGGATCTCCTATATGAGGTCTTGCACGATGAAGGATGTGAGAAGTAACGTTCAGTACAGCTGGGTCCGACTTTTAGTGTATGAAGAGACCCATTTCGTACTGCCTTCTGCAAGTATCGCAGTTCGAGAAATGATTTTCGGAAAGGAGGGAGCAAGCGCTAACATTACTGACTACGATCGCACTGAAATGATGCATATACCTGGCTGTGTTTAAATTGATATTATGGTGGCGCAACCCTGTTTTGCGTTGAAAAATGTGTTCATACGATGTACTCCGTATAATGCGTCATTCAGATTGACAGCCACGTTCCGGGATCGACGTTTCTTACTGTGGTACAACAGGTGCAGCCTCCGAAGTCTGTTGCGGCAGAGAATGGTGAGGCCTAGATATCCCATACTCTTACTCGCTACTCTCTTATTGGCCCTACTCTAGCATTTTTTTTTTTTTTGTTGTTGAAACAGCTTTATGCATATTATCTGTGAGCTACTGTGCCGGTTAGTTTCTGTTTTGTTATTCCAGGAGAAAGAAGGTATTTCTCGCGTATCGATTCTGGCATTTCCCGCAGTGATGTGTATTTATTGTGTAGCCCATAATGTTAGTTCATCAATTATCTTATAATAGGCGGCCTTTTTTATGAATATGGTCAGATGGGTTGTAGTCTTGGCTTGAAGCTATTTACAACATGTTTGTTTAGCTCTGAAGCCTTTGTTTGAGATGAGTTTGACAACGAAGATCGGACAGCAGAACAACGTGAATGAGATCAGGTTTGTCTCTTGGTTGCTTGTTTGATTGATTCAGAGTTCCATCTCGCTCGTCGATGGCGAGGTGCTAGTCTGCAATTCATTGGACCTGGACACGGGGCTAGTGCATCACAGCGCACCGCCTGATTCTTATTTCAACAATGCGAAGGGAACGGAAGCCGAAGATGTAAGGCTACTGTGGCCTGCGAAGCGAGTAGCCGCTGCGATAGCTTGACCCGCACCGATCCGATTCCAGGACCACCGTCTGTATCTCCTTGCTACGCGCACGATTCCTTGAACAAGTGACGTGGAGGTCTGCACTGCTTCCTGGAGTGAATCACGTGCGTCTGGCATCAATTTTCTCCGCAACTCCGTGCGTGCAGTAGCTTCTGGGTGCCCTCATAAGTTTTCTGATCTCCATCCAGTCGATCAAGCAGAATTAAAAAAAAGCCTCAAGTAAATGAAATCTCTTAAAGATGTATAGATCTTCAATAAGTTACATCATCGACAAGTATGGGAATGTTATTTCCAAGTTTTGGAGTGGGGACATGCCTTAATTGACGTCGGGTGAGATTGATATGGTAATTCATATAACATTTTGGCGAGCTTCGCTAATTTTTGGCGCTCTTTCTTTTTTTCAGTTACTTCATGGTCCTCATACAGGAGTTGGACGTGAGGGTCGATAAAGGATTCCTGTACGCTCTGATCGATTTGTTTTCAAATAAGAAGGTCTTGGGCACGGAAGTACGATTTTTTTTTTAAATTTAGGCACATGGTTGAGGATTGTGTATACTGTTAGAGGAGAGGTGCTTTGAATCCTGAGCGCTTAAGCAAGGCGTCTACGATAAGCTATTTTAACAACTTTTAAGCGAAATTTATATGTTTTCTTGATCTTTTCCCTCTTCTTACCCGGGGATATGGTTTTTTAAGAAGGAAGTGGAGAAAATATGGTTCGTGGTCATGATTTGTTGAGTAACGCTTATGAGGGAGTGGGGAACTTGAAGGTGTTCTCTGGTTCGATTTATTTGTCAGCATGAACAGTACGTGTACGACATGTCGGTGGTCAAGCAGCGTCTTGAAGACAGCCCGGAATTCCAAGTATGAAATACCACGGTTTGCTGCGTGTTTAAATCGCTTTGCAGATGCCATGGCAGGTGGCTAATTTGGCTTGAGAATCTGAGTGCATTTTGCTTGTTGATTGTTGAACAGCGTCAAATTGTGTGTGAAAGTATTCTGGTCTTGAGTTGCAAATAACAACACGCACACATACATATATATAAATATATGAATATATATATATATAGAGAGAGAGGGAGATAGAGAGAGAGAGTGAGTGAGAGAGAGCGAGATAGAGATAGAGATAGAGAGAGTGAGAGAGAGAGTTTCCCTTGATAGAGTTCCTGTTGCTTTCTTCGTGAGCAGAAACCGTTATTGTTGCGATCCCTTTCGTTCCTTGTCTCGTGTTTCGCGTTTATACTTCTACTTCGTATACATTATAGGCTGCGCAGCACGATCGACGATATGTCTTCGACTACTTTCATCTCTCTCCTCTGAAGGTTAGTCGATACCTCGTTCGACTCGTGAGCGTACTGTGAAGACTCTTGATTTATAGAGGATAATCTTTTATATCTTGTTATTGTTGTTGCTGGTCATCACTTAGCGTTTGCTCTTTGTTTTCGTGAATTTTTTGCAGCCTATGGTGTTTTCGTAGATACACGTCAGTTTCTCTATGACCGGGGGTCATTCTGCAGTTGAGACGACAGCCGGGGGTACATCTTCGTCGTCGCTGCATGGAAACGTTTTAAGCTTGCTTTTCCAAAGCGTCGGTGTCGCCTTCACTGAGATCCAAGACGTCGAGTTCAAGTGAGTTAATCAATCATGCTTCCAATGATATTGTCTTGCCTTGATACGGTAGCATGAACTGTTTGGTTCCGTGGAAATTTCCAGATCCATGGGGATTTCCCGATCCATGGGGATTCCTGGATCCGTGGGGATTCTTGGAACCTTTAGGATTCCTGGATCCGTCGGGATTTCGTTTGGCAATTTTGTGAATTATTTCTCTTTCACAGATGAACTGATTCGACGGTTAAACTGCTTCGTAGGGATATTTGATTCTTACCTTTTTTTTTTTTTGAACGTGGATATGGGTAATGTACGAACGGCCGTTTCTATCATGCAGCTATTGAGAGGGTAATTCTCTGATTCGTAAGCAAGGCGGATGGGCTTTTCAGTGTTTATGAAGCAGCAACTTTGATAGCTCTCTCTTTATACAGATAAATTAATTGACTATGCTTGGACGGCAGTGGTTCTGCAAAGTGCATATTTCGGGAATGTTTTTTTTTTTTGTTGTTGTTGTTGCCTAAGATTTATTGATTTTGTCGTTGTTTTTAATGGTTTGGATTGTTTTGTATTGGTTTGTATCGTTATTTGTATCTCGTGGATGCACATTGGTTTATTGCAACGCTAACCCTAACTATGACCTGTGGTAGCGCCTGGCCTATCTCTTGGTGTTGCTCTTACTTATCTGGATCCAACCTTCTCTCGCACTTTTTATTGTTTCGTTCTGTAGAGATGTGCTGCCTCCCTGCTATCTCTAACCACTTGCGTCGTCGCCAGAGATGGATTAAGTTTTGCCTCATTTATCTTCTTTTTCTGGTCTCCCCCAGGTTGGCTTGTTTTGAGATCAACTCAACGTTGTTAAGTCAACAGCAGCTGCTTGATGGTGTAGCAAAGCACTACCAGAACCAGGTTTGTGACTTGCGGGAGCTGCTAACTGATGCACTACGCTCTTGCTTTCTTTCTTGTAAGAAAGCCCTTGCTCTGTTTTGTTGTTGTTGTTGTTGTTGTTGTTGTTGTTGTTGTTGTTGTTGTTGTTGTTGTTGTTGTTGTTGTTGTTGTTGTTGTCGTTGTTGTTGTTGTCGTTGTTGTTGTTGCTGTTGTTGCTTCTAGTTCTTATAGGACTAGCCTTGTTGTACCTGGTATCGGGATGTATAGTAATGTTTCGGTTTCCAATTACTAGTCTGCAGTCGGAAATCTATCGTTGCTGTATTGGTTTTCTAGTCCAAGCTGTAGATGCATGTTTGGTTGTCTCTTCGCTCAACTTTGAGTGTCGGTTGGTAGGAGTGACCGTTTCTTTTCAGGCTATCAAGCAGCTGTACGTGCTTGTTCTCGGCCTGGACGTGCTGGGCAATCCGTATGGCCTCATTACCGGAATCACTTCGGGAGCGAAGAATTTATTCTATGAACCTTATCAGGTGAGACCGCTGCTCAGTGCTTTTTCGTGCTTTGGAACTTACCCAGACTTTCTAATAAGATCCACGATCCAGTTGCCGATCTTTTGTCCTTTTTCTTTCTGCCGCCTTCACCTCACTGCGAGGAGTAACATTATCACATTCGTTCACGATCAAATTGGTTCGTGATGTTTAATTTAAGGGCATTTATTGTAAGAAAACATGTTCCAATGAGTATATTTTGCTTAAACTGTTCTGCAGGTTCTTAGGTAGTGTGTTGTAGTGGAACTTAGTGTTGCTGGCTGTAGTTCTTTTCGACGATTAAACAGGCGGAATCTAATAACTGAACATAAGCTAGAATTGCATGTCTTTACGAGCAGCTAGCCCGGAAGTCCCAAATAGCCATTCTGTTTTTTCGTACCGCAGTTTTCGTTTTACCATGACTTCCTGTCCGCCCGTTATCAGAATTAGCTGCGTCCGCTCAGATGCTCGGAACTAATTCCTACGTCAACTCCCATAAGTCTGTCTCGTGTTGTATAATTATGCGTAGCGAGGTATCTGAAGTATTGGGATGGAAACTGTAAATGATTTTTTGCACAGGGCTTGATCCAAGGCCCGGAAGAGTTTGCCGAGGGTCTGGCTTATGGCGTTCGCAGTCTTGTCGGTGGAACATTGGGTATGAAACGTTATCTTCTTTCCGCTGTCTTCACGTCGTTTGTTGTTAACATTTGCGTTATGTGCGACTGAGCGTTTCGTGGATTCATTGTTTTATGGGTGGATGGATGGATGGATGGATCGATGGATGGATGGATGGATGGATGGATGGATGGATGGATGGATGGATGGATGGAT
>QQSS02083646.1:0-17247 GCA_003687565.2 Craspedacusta sowerbii
GTATGTATGTATGTATGTATGTATGTATGTATGTATGTATGTATGTATGTATGTATGTATGTATGTATGTATTTATAATGGTTTATTAATAATGGTATACAAACCCTGGTATAAATTTGGTATATTCTATAAAAAGCAACACTAAGATAGCATATCTGAACAAGTTTTCTGGAAACTTACGTCTGGCTGTAGCATACTGTCCACATATATATCCTAGAGTCTTCACTGACCACTAAAATGAAGATAAACACAGAGTCAATAAAATTTAGCTTACTTGCATTAAAAGCAGTGCTAAGAAACAATGGGGCACTCTTCAAACAAATGGAGAATAGAGCGCACTAATATGAAATCTAACTACACTACTAATATTGCAAGAACTCAAACATGCACAGCAACTATTAGAATACTTACAAATGAGCCAGAAAATCATAACCATCATGATCCGATGGTTATATACTTGCTACACAAATCAATTTTTTTCTGATGATAATGACTTAGGTCTGTGACACATGCACAGAAAACATTTTTTATTAAAGGACACAACCATAAAAGCCATTTCCAGTTCTCCAAAACATTTTTATCACTTAAAAACATTTGTGCCTGAATAATATAGTTATACTTGAAACACCATCTTTGCCCAGGCTTTTACATTAGCATTCACAGAAGCACCAAGAACATCCTTGATCTTCAATGTTTGGTTTTCTTGTCTGGAACCACAATTTTCAACCACACTAGGCAAACCTGAAACAAACAAAAAACATAAAATTGAGGAGCAAAACAGCACCTAGACCTAGATGACCCGTTGGTTGGGCGGTAAGCTATACCAAACTTTTAAAATGCTAAGGCAAAAAATCCATCGAAAGCAGGGTCTAAGAGATTTCAAGGCAGACAGGTCAGAAAAAAAAAAACTAACTATCCACACACACAGCTTGAGGCACATGCAGCCCATTTGACTGTAGCCATGTGTGCAAATATAATGTGCATATAAACAACAGCAGCACTTATGGTATTGACGTTCATCTCCATTTTATCAGAAGAATCAGTTGCTAGCAATTTCAGAAAAGAATCTGTCAATAAAATATGCTGCGCAAACTTCCCACCTTAAGTGTAGACAAATATATAAAAGTAGTCATCATACCTGCCAAGTGCTGGCGTTCCATTTCCAAAACATACCGCTTCGAAACATCATAGAAAACATCACTTAGACGTTCTAGAATAGCATGTCGGGCGCATGGCAAAGTCTGGAGCAGAAGAATAGCACAGTCTGTTCTCTCAGTGAGATTATCACCACTTTGCTCAAGATTGCCATCTTCAAGAAATCTGGCTACATCGTCAAGTGTTACCTAAGGCATGGGTCCAGTGCAACATACTAAAACCTATATTGTGTTAAACTGCAAGTACAAACTCAACTTCTACAGAGTAGTCATCAAATCTTGAAGTACAGACAACTAATAAATATAACGCTGCTGTAATATCAAATTCTAAGAATTTGAAAATCATGATCTTTTTTAATTGCGCCAAGGTCAAACAATGGAGGCTAACACAGGGAAAATACAAAAAAAAAAAAGATAATAGAAAGAATTACCTTCAGTACATCAGTGCAATCACTGCTCTGGCTATCACCCATAACTCCATTGACTAGAGTCTATTGATTAAGTCTACCGGGGAAGTCTAGAACTTAGAAAGGTCAGAGGCTTTCTGAGATGCCTCCATAAGGCTAATGCAGGTAAATCTGTACGACAAGATTGTCTTTTTAGCTGGACGCAAATTATTGAAAGCAAAATGTCAGCTACAATGACTAATATGCTACATTCGTTGTCAAATCTCAACTTTTTCCCTGCCATGCACAGAAATCACTGAGCTAGCTACAACAAGGAATATTATTGTAAAGTTCATCACGCACAATATCATAACTGATAATCAAGCAATCCGAATGTGCAATAGCTTTTTCCAATGTTACTTCCTAGTGACACGATAAAGACAAAAATAATGTTGCCTTGATACTTTAAATAAATCTAACAAGCAATTTGAGATTAACCATTACAGCTTTTGATAACTAGAGCTATTGCACATCATCCAATCATAAGATTTACATAATATGTTAGATGCAGCGTTATTGCTGTTATGAAGGAAGAGCCAGGAGTTTCCCCGGATGCGCATTCCATCGATCGTCGGTGACAGCAAATGAGGCCAGTCATCGGATGTTGGTTGGGCCTCTCACGGAGCTAAAGAGCTCGATACGTCCCGTCAAAGGGAGGCTCGGACGACTGGTCGATGCTCCAACGATCGTGAAGCTGACATCACACTGTCCCCTGATACCAGTAGACACTCTTCTTGAAGACCTTATCAGCGGACGAACAAGTCGTGCTGTGCTGGTTACCTAAGTCTTCTTCGGAGATTCGCCAAACAGGGTAGCCACAAACATATGTCACATACCCTGCTTGCCCACTGTCCGCCGCGTGGAGGCTCTCCTAGTTGGCCGGCTAGATGCAGCGTATCAAAGGTCAATACTAAGCCTCCTGAATTTATATATTCTTTCAGAATCTTGAATATTCCAGCTAGAAAGTCAGTTTGATTTAGGAGGTCCAGGAAAAGGGGCTATTTTCCAATCATTGTAAATTGCATGCTCTCAAAGGCTTATCTAAATTAGGACCTCAAACTAGTGCTTAATGAACAAATCCCGTGTATAATATTGCCTGTAGAGAGGCTTCAAGAATTCAGGACTTGCTGATCCTCAAAGTTGCAATAATGCGCTTGTAAAGAAACAAAATTCAGTGATCAGATGCGCTTTCAAAAATATTTTTGATCCAACATGTTTCTGGTAATGCATCTTTGACGATTAATTAACTAGAATGCCTTCGTAATCATGACGTGCTTATTCTAGTAAGAACAAGTTTAAGGCGCGCTAAAGCATTCTTAAGCACTTCGCATCCGTACTTGCGGCAATAAGCTGCAAGATAATTCTTCCAACAGGGCGCCAAAATCGCGGTCTGAGCCATACAGCAATTAAACACTTATTGATAGAACTTTTCAACGAACCTAGAAATATCTATTTCTATTTCTATGTGAATTCAGATTCGCCAAATCATAATAAAATACGTTCCAAAATACAAAAGGGCAATCCTAACGGATTTTAAGAAGTCATTCCAGTCCAGGTGCATGTAAAAATATGGTATGGTTCGTCTAGCAAGCCATTGGCTTCTTCATGAATCGCCGTTTGTCGCGGTGCAAGTTGAGGGCTCTTGTCTTCAGCCTCCAACCTCCAGAACGCAGAACACTACATAACGACACCATCCGAGAGGAATACAGATAGTGAACCCCCAACGCATATATAGGAACGTAAGGTTCGTGTTAGCTTCCATATACAATGTACTTGCATGTCTTAAGATTTTGCGATAAGAAATTGTCGTCAAACCACTCCTCTGTAAGATTTAGCCGGCTATTAAGAACAGTTTAAAGATCTTGTACATTATCGTGAGAGTAGAAAAGATTTGTGTCGTCATCAGAGAAGATGACATCCAAGCTACGAACTGATAGTGAAATGTCACTAATGAATATTTAGTAAAGAAATATTTAACAATCCGTGTTAGACCATGAGGGGCCTGGTATGCTCTGTTTTATCAGCATATGAGATAACTCTCACGTCGCTTTTTTGGATCCGATATATTTTGAGAAGTTTAGTCTTACATGTACTTGCCTATGCTATTTTTTCATACGAGATATATGAAAGAATAATTGCAAAATATAAGCACTTCGTAGCTGCACTATCAAATTACTTTCTGGACTTGCTCATGATCCCAACATTCTTTGATATCTTAGTGGTAACCTCACTTATATGCTTCTTCCAGGTCAAGTTTTCATTAAGGATATCACCAAGAAATTTCCTAAAAAAAATGTGCGTTCAATACTTTTCCAGCTAATCTCAGATACGTCGACGATAGGGGTATTAAGTTTGTATCTATCTTTCGTTCTAAAACCATGTAACTGAATTTCAAAGAACCTTCACCACACTTATTTGAGCAGCTGCAAGTTAATAAACTTGAGGATTTATTCGAAATCAAATCAAATCGAAAAAAAAAAAAACGTTTTGCAAGATAAAACGTTAATCGTCACTTCCGATTCCGAATGTTGCTGGAAGCTGCCGATTCGGTTGTCGTGAGTTTAGCCTTCACCTAGATTCCAGTCTTTTCCTTACCCGTCAACTCTTTTCCTCTGGCGGACCAACATGGTGAGATGAAAGTTTACATTGAATGCGATCTGCTTGTATCTGGGTAATTTTTGTGTATCATTAAGTATTTTTGCTATTTCGTGACGGTTTAAAAATACTGAAGCCGTAGTTACGGGTCTGTTCATTTACCGAATGTCTGTTAATCTGGTCTAGACTACCCGACTGAAGAAGAATCGCAAGAAGAGGGGGCACGTAAGTGCTGGTCATGGACGTGTCGGTAAGGCTTATATAGTATTTTAGTACAAGTAAATATAGTATTTTTTTTATCAGCAATATTTCTTGCCTAGCCAGTTGAATATAGTGCAGTCATACGATGAATGTCAGTTAACTGGTGTATATGGTTATAATCTTGCCCGTTCTTCTCTTGACCGTTATTCTTCAACACCCTTTTCGACTGAAATAAGCGAGACGTAATTTCCTTCTATTTGTATTGTTTTAGTATCTTGTACCTTGCTTATTAAATTAAATTTCCGTTAAAGGTAAACACCGCAAGCATCCAGGTGGTCGTGGTAAAGCTGGAGGTCAACACCACCACAGAACATTATTTGATAAGTACCATCCAGGTTATTTTGGAAAGGTCGGTATGAGGTTCTTCCATAAAACACAAAACAAGTTCCACTGCCCAACCGTCAACATAGACAGATTGTGGTCTCTTGTGAGTGAGCAGACACGAAAAAACTATGCTGCCAAGAAGGATGGAGCGCAAGTGCCTGTAATCGACGCTGTTCAAGCTGTAGGTTCATGTTGGTGTGTCTATGATCCATTCTGTGAGTTATTAGGGTTTCAACCACCTACCTTAAAGGATTAATGTTGGTGGAAAGGTGTTAAATATGCCCTGATAATACATTGGTGGCATATCTACTTTCATTGCAGTAACCATTTTAGTATCGAAGTAATAGATTCCGCCTGAGGAGTTTCCACCTTCAACTCCTTTCAGGATTTATTTGTTCTATGATAGTTAGAAGGTTGATAAGCTATTGTTCGATGTTTTATTTTAAAATCAGTGGTCTTGTTAGGATTTGTCAAGTTGTGTCATAAATTTGACGAGCAACAGCAAGTACTTTAGGTTTGGAATAAAATTTAAAGGAACGTTTTAACTGATCATTTAAATTGTTGATTAAGAGTATAGTTTTGCATGTCCTTAAAACAGGGTTCTTGGTTCATCGTGATCTGTACTCCCTGTTGATGGTTCTGATCCACTGTTTGTTGTTCATTCATGTTTGTGCTTGTGTTGTATCAAGTGTGTCACAATCTGAAGGCAGATTCTGTTATCGTCTTGCATAAGCATTCTTGTTCATGCTAGTGTCATTCAAAGCACACAAGTATGTTGAAATTTAATGTAAAGATTCTGCACTCTGTGTAGCTGGCTATCTCGCTCTTAGATCAGTCGGTATAGGAAGAGTGCCAGACCAATATACTTGAAGCCTTCAATTCAGAGATTAATTTTGTCTTGTTCTTTGATTTAAGTGCTTTGAACATTAAGTCCACATGCTGAGGCATTGGTTTGTACACTTACATGCATTGTCTATGTTCGCTCTGGTTTGTGCTTGTGCCATGCAAAATGCTGCTAGTCAAAGTATGGACATTTATAGATTCTGCACTCTGTGTGGCTGGCTATCATGCTTTTAGATCGTTCAGTGCAGGAAGAGTGCCATATTAACATGCTTGAAGCTTTCTACTTGAAGATTAATTATGTCTTATTCTTTGAATGAAGTTCTTCACGTATTTAGTTTGCATGCTGAAGCATTGTTTTTTTAAGCTTGCATCCTTTTTGTCTATTCTCATCATTCTGGTTTGTGCTAGTGTCATGCAAAGTGCTGCAAGTAAGTCAAACAATGAAAGCGTATAGAATCTGCACTCTGTGTAGCTGGCTATCTCGCTCTTAGATCAGTCGGTATAGGAAGAGTGCCATACCAATATACTTGAAGCGTTCAACTTAAAGATTAATTTTGTCTTGTTCTTTGAATGAAGTGCTTCAAATATTCCGTTCCCGTGTTTTAAGATTGGGTTTTCAAGCTCATCTGCTCTCTGTGTTGTCAACATTCTGGTTTGTGATAGCCAATGCAAAATAAAGCAAATAAGTCAAAGTGTTAATGTTTATAGAGTTATTCTGTAGCTCTGGCTATCTTGCTTCTTGGGTCAGTCATTTAAAGAAGAGTGCCATATCAATAAACTTTAATCTTTCAATTTAAAGATTGTTGTCTTGTTCTTTGAATTTATTGCTTCAAATATTTGGTGGCCATGTTGAGGCATTGTTTTTTTTACCTACTGTCTGTCTATTGTCAGCTTAGTGTCTATTGAAAGCCTAGTGTGAATCCTTTTTTTATTAGTTGAGAATGTTTTTTTTGGAATAAAAATTTGATAGTAATTGTCTTTGTGTTTAGGGGTATTACAAAGTATTGGGCAAGGGAGTCCTACCCAAGCAGCCAGTAATTGTGAAGGCGCGTTTTTTCAGCCGAAGAGCTGAGGACAAAATCAAAGCAGCCGGTGGCATTTGTGTACTTACAGCGTAACTCTCTTCAGTCCAGAATACCAGTCCATCAAAGCTTATGATGTTTTTTCTAGTTTTCTATTGTTATTGTCTTTTTTTGTCTCACTGATTTCATCAAAGGATGCACAAAAAAATGACCGGAAAAGGGATATTCGGAGCAAAAAAGTACGAGTAGGCAATCTAGACTGCAATGTTTTTGAAACTGTTGTCAGCTTAATACACGTCTTATTGTCCGGCTTGGTCACGAATAACGGTTAGATAGCGTTTGAAATGTTCCAAGAGTATATATAATCAATTGGTGTTCATTCAGGGATTAAAAAAAATTACGTGTTACGATTGCGGCGGAAGATTATCTAGGGTGTTCGTCTGAGCTAAACCTTCGAGTGAGTATCATGTAAATCAGCATCATCCCATCTTAACTGTCGGTGTAACCGTTTTTCCTGCTTCTTGTGCCTTCACTGCACCTACCGCCACAGTATCGAGAGTTTTTGTAAGCGTTCTGCAAGGGCAGATAATGTCTATGTTATTGCCATCGTGACTGCACTGTTGGAGTAATTTGCAAATTAAGTTAGTTGTCGTCTTTCAGTGTCGTTTTTGTTCGGTTTTCTGGGCAGCATTATGGAAGTGTATGTCATAGGGAATCTTACCCGTTCGTGGTTTGGCAGTTGCCAAGGTTTAACCTTAATGTTTAAAGACCAGAGGGACGGGTGGACCAAGTTTTTTTTTCGAACGGTACGCAATTCCCCTCTTCATTTTAACGAGCTTGGGTAGCAAGAGATAAAAGTTCGTGTGCAACGTCTTCCATTCGTGTCATTTGCTTAGCAGCTGAGCCTGCCGCCCAAATCGCCTGTCTTTTCTGTGCATCTATGTTTTGTGCTCTCTGCTGCCATGAGACCGGGAATTTCGCTCACGTAAGTTAACCAAGATTGGTAGGAAAAGCGTTGAACTGGAAACTTGCCCTAACCAGAAATAACATATGCTCGACCTCTACGGTTCTATGCAAGTTTAAAAATAAGTATTAAGTTAATTAGCTTTAATATTGAACGGCAATACACATGCAATGAGCTTTTACATTTCGTATTTATCAAAGAGCCTGGTGCTGCTTGTGGCAGATAACAATTCAGTGGGAGTCTTCGACATATTTCGTGTATGCACCATGGATTTAGTAACTGATGTTGTCGAGACCGTGGAGATCTTCCACCGCTGCAACGACGGTAACAATTTCTCAACAAAGGTTGTAAGCGAACATGAAAACCCTCCACAGAGATTTACTTTAGCTCGTAGAGGGTTGTGAGAACGTTTGGTGAGCTGTACTTCAGGTTCTTTGACGATGCAGTGCAATTTCTTTGATGAAAATAAGCACCTGAGCCAAAGAAGCACTGTTTTCATTGAGATACTGATTGTGTGGGTACAGTTCTTCAAAATCACGGTGGCCACTAGGAAGGATTGGCCATGAAGGGGACTGGTCAGATGCAATGACTGTCTTGAAGGCCTTACCACTCTAAGAGAATGAAGGGGAAGGTGCAAAATAAGAACCCATTGTTTTCCATTTCGGCTTTTGTCACACGTCGAACCTTTTTAAGTTAGACATTCTATTGGCGAATGACAACTCAGACTCTACCAAATCCAATATTTATTCATCTAAAAATTCGCTAAATATTTTCTGCGCGGAGTTGTTTGATCAGCTACGAAACATCAAAATCGCACACACACAAGCCCAAACGAAGAAGCAACAAAACTTAAACGCCACAGCCAACGAAGAAATGCCAGCTCGTAAGATTCCTCTCTTCACTGTTCGACTAGGTGGATTTCAAGTTCATCCGGACCTGAGCGACTGCAGCACCGAGAATACTCAATGCCAGCTGCGCGTGCTCTTCATCGAAAATGAGAGCTGGTCGGAATCGCAAAGACGCCTCTCCGCAGCCCGCTATTTGCAACCCTGAAAAAAAAAGCAGCGCGAAGGTGACTGATACAACGAAAACTGCCGCGACCTCGACAGGAACAGAATAGACCAAGAATACTGGCACAACGAAGCCAAAACCGCGACCGAGAAGAGAATAGGCATAGAAAACAACGAATCGACGGAGGAAGGCCGACATTGACCGACCATGGCAAGGCAACAGCTCCATCAATGACGAAGTTCAACCTCCGGACTCAATTTTACATGAACATTACACAAAATGAAATAGTCGTACCCATGTTCCTAGCGATGGTCGATAGGTCGTTCCGCGTAGCCGAAGTCGGGCAGGTTATGGAGCAAAATGTTGCAAGACCGCGAGCGTCTCGAACAACGTCAGGATACGCAGCCTGTCAACAAAGATGAACAACTAATGGCGGTAAGCAAAGTCATACTAGGCAGTATAAGCCTAAATCGATAATTTGCTATGGTGAGGCGCTTCAAACTATGGAGACGACCTTGTGCAGACGCCCAGCCATAGGTGACAGTACTATCAAACCCGTCATCGAGGGCTGGTGAAACACTTACAATACTCTAAATCCCTCTACCTCCATACCCCTGCTATAAACAGATCACCATCGGATTGGCATCAGCTGCCTGATAGAAAATCTCCCGCAAAACTTACCTGCAGCTTCTTAAGTCCTTCAAACAGTATCTTGCCAGCCCTCCGAGTTCGCTCCAACAACTTGTCCTTCTTTATCACATCCACTACAGTCTCGAGTAGGACCACACGAGCAGGGTCACCAAGCCATGTATTAAAGATTCGATAACCCTAGTTATCAGTAATAGGATGCAGAAACACATGTTTATATTTAAACAAATATATACAATAATAGACAAATATTATTGTATTTATGTATATATATTACTGTATATATATATTATTGTATATATATATATATATTATTGTGTATATATATATATTATTGCATATTATTGCATACATGTCGTAAGCATCGCTGGTGGAAGAGGTCGAGCTCGAGCGTGACAGCGACAGTCACCTTCCTTGCTTCGCAGCCGTACGTGGTCGTGGGTAGGACGATGGTAATGTAGAAACCAAGTTTTACGAAGAGCCTGATCGTAGAGCTTGTCCATATTGGTCGCAACTGATTGAATGTTTCAATCATGTTTGCCTGTCCGGCACACTACGCCCACCTCCGAGTCGTCATCGTTCTTAGATGAGGCTGCCCAGGTAGGTAAACTGGTCCAATTGTGGCACTTGCAGTTACCCGCTGGTGATTGGGACCAAGGCGGAGAGGGCGAGGCCTAAGTATTACATAACGCTCGTCTGCTAAGTCTAATCCACAGGCCGACTTTGGAAGACAACGCCAATGGTCATTTTTTTGCAGTGACATGGTGTCCTCGGCCAAGAGTTCAACGTCGTCTGCAAGGCTAAGGTCGGCCAGACCGACTGGTCGGTCTAGGGTATGCCAGAGCGAGGATCACATGTCGACTTGGTTGGCACGAAATCGACTACGACCAGGAATAAGAGGAGCGAGAGGATAAAACCTTGTCGAACACCCATAAGAATAAAAGAAACTTCGTCGTTCCGGTGCCATCCTTGATGGTGCAGCTCGGCTTGAGCTTACATATTCTTGAAGACGAACCTTTGTGGGATGATGTTAGTTGCAGCATACGCCAGAGAGATTCACGATGGACGCAGTCGTGTCTTTCTGGGCGTCATCGGCATGTCCATATGCTTCAAACTCATACATATATAATTATATAATAATCTGCTAATAATTTTGAAAGCAGTCGATTTGCAACGTACGAAACTATGACTCGGATCTTGGCAGCGCAAACAGTAAAGTTGGTCATGACAATACACACGCTTGTAATGTTCTCACCTAAAAAAGACTTGCGCATCTTTATTAGATCTTCTACGAAAGTCTTCGCTGATGAGCGTTACGGAGAAGAGGTTTAAGCAGCCAGAGCGGGGAGGGCCCTTATATGCAGACGATTACAATTTTGATAGGCATCAAACATTACCAATACCGTTACCTGGTTCGGGAGAAAGTCCGGCTTGAAGTAGTACCCCCCGACGAGCATCTTCTTGGCGAACAGAACAAGATCAGGCGGTCCCTCTAAATTCCAATGTTCATGGGCCCTACGCGCAAGAACACGAGGTCTAAAGGGACAGAATTGCACCACAACTCGCAACGACGTACAGCACTGAATAAGCGACTTTGAATTTTTCTTAACACCGTTCGTGGTATAGCTATAGCCCATAGCAGAACTCAAGGAGTGCATTACAAATGCAAGTAAACCAGCTGCCTCTTCTACCCAGTAGCGCTTCATAACCAATTCCAAGATAAATCGAAATATACCAGAACTTTCCAGTTGCTCCACATCCTGTCTGAACTTCGTCCACGATGAAGGCAGCTTTATGCTAAAGCATTGGAACAAAATAAAAACAAAAACTCGCTTTAATAAAAACCCGAACGCATCAAGGTGAAGCGATCCACAATCTATTAGCTTCAATTATAAAAGAAACGGAGAGACAAAAACATGTACCAAAAAAATAAAAAAGAGACGTATGCATTACAAATATACTAATCCTCCGGCAAGCATGCATCTTAAAGCCTTTTCAGGAAAGAAAAGAATTATATCGACTGCTCACGCTAGACAAACCGTTTTTACGCTTCACACATACAATCGGATTGAAGGATGCCCGCACAGGTTAATAAGAGGCAAGCGCAAGAACGCAAAAGCAGGGCGTAGCCTACCTCCTGGCATATCTTTTGCAACTTCCTGAAGAAATCACCCGAAGCATGGTTGTCTCCTGAAAATCATGGGTTTATAACGAGGCGAATGCGTGCTTTCTATCGCTGTTATTCAGTCACACAAAAGCACTACCAAAAGCACGATGATAAAAGTACTGAAGCTAAATTGAAATGGCACACTCAAGTCTCGATCTTCGGATTCCAAGCAAGATAAAGAATATGGCCTGACCTCCTTCGCCTTGCACTGGCTCAACTATCACACCAGCTACATAACGACCTCTTTCGTTCGACTCTTTGATGATGCGAACAACCTTAAACGAGGCATACACGGACACTTGATGAACACAACGTAAAGATATAAATAGCCATTCAAAATCCCCGCAGCCTAAAGATTTATAGTACGTTACAGATGGGTTGAAAAAATCCGCAAAAAATGATAAAATAATACCAAGGCCTGCATGCCGGGAACTTGAAACAAAGACAGAACCCCAACACTTGTGCAATTTATCGCCGCTCAAACCAAGGCACACTGCTGGTCGTCAGATGCGAGCTCAAGTGAACAGGATGAGCATGAAAGCGATCAACGTAACTTGGCTCGACAGAAGACCGAAACGAGTAACTCACGGATTACCACTGAACTTGTGCGAAGGTGCAGGAACGTGCAACTAGAAAAGCTTCGTAAATCCTAATTTGCACAAATGAAATCATCCGTTTTTTAATAAGAACTAATTACCTGCTCCAAACATCTCGCCTCCTCCTTCAGGTTTTCAGCCTTGTGGTCTTCGAGTGGATACTTCAGTTTGGGGAAAGGAGCGATCGGCCATTGAAACGCTGGTACATCCAGCTTATGGATGCTTTTAGAGTGTGTTACAGAAAGGGCTCCTGCGATAGGAAAAACGAAACAACAAAATTAAAATCGGACATTTTCAAGATGGCCAGAAGATATTTTAAAAATCCAAAATGCAACATCGGTTAAAATACATTCCAGATTGAAAAACTACGCATCTCAATAAATAAAAAAAAAAAAAAAAAAAAAATAGAAGAGCCCTGTTCAACAAGCAAAATGTACCGTATTAACGAAAAAGTTATCAAATATTTCAGTCACAATGCTTACAAGTGCCATATCAGCGCGAGCTATGGCGCATGCAACTGTATGAGCGCGATCCAAATGCGAAGCACGTACGAGTGAAAATAATATGGTATGAAAAGCTGCAAGACTCACCCATGGTTCTTCCATGGAAGCTACCTTCAAATGAGAGCAAGCAAAGGTCGGGAGACCCTGGAGCCTAGAAGAAAAATCAGCCACAGATCACAACCCCGTTCCTCAAGGCAAGTCTTGTCACTTTGACGATCGAAAGGCAACATTGCCTGTTTGCCAAATGGATGTTACCCTGATACGAGAGATATTCATTGGGTATCATTCTGATACTGCGTTTTGTTAGAATTGCTTATCTTCTGCTAATAACACAAACACTGTGCTGAACACAGCACATGTTAATGCAAATACAACGCCACAGAGGTTCTCCCATTAATGACACAATTTTTCAGACGTATAGTATTATTAAGTATTATACGTAAGTATTAGCAGACGAGGCATACCTCCACTAAGAATTTTCGGGGATGTGAACGAGTTACTCACGTGATTTTTCATGCAAGACGATAACTCTAGCTCGGTTGGCTCCTGACCTCCTCTTTGGTCAGCCTATGGCAACGAAGGATGAAAATCTACAGCAGAAAAGCCGGTGATAAATACCTATTCGCCTGTGTAACGAAATGCTCATTTCCTAGCATGAGCTTCGTGAGCGCAAATAAAGTTATGCGTTTATTACAGAACTTCTACAAAACCAAACTGTCCTAACAATTAGCAAATATTAAACTGTGCGATGCTGCTTTCGTCAAGTAGACGCCATGTTTGCCAGCTACATCACAGCTTCATCTGCTTTCACAAAGGCGTGATATTTTCATGTCAGAAATTTCCATATTATTAAATTAAACGCCACTCCAAGTGGCTTAGTGCACTTTAATTTTCGGCGTCAATTTATTTTTCAGCCTAGAAACTGAATCAACTGCAAAATCGTCCCGGAAAATATGTGACAGGTACATGGACACGTCACCTACCCTGTATTTTATGAAGGCAGCTTTTGCCGCGTTTTCCACTGAGCAGGAACCACACATCATGGTCTGCACTCGATCCATTCCAGGGGGAGCAACCTAGAATAATAGAAGCACTAGAGGAACCGCCTAAAAAAAATCTCAGCAGGTGAACTTTTACAATAAATCAAACACAACTTTATCCAACGTAAAACTGATTTTCTGGCGACATTGTGATATTGCAATAGTAACAATATTATAACAAAGAGTAACCAAACACCCTGACATTTTCCGCGATACGACGTCCTTCGAAAGAGAGGACTTTCCGTTAGAACACAATTAAATAGATACGATCAATTAAATGGCCATAGAACAGATGGTAATTCCAACCAAAACTTTTACGAACTACATAGCGAGCAAATACCCAAACAAGACTGATGCCAGGAGAATTGAAAATCCGGTCTAAAGATCTGCGAGTCCGCGATCTTGAAAGTGAATTCCATGTAAAGTAAAACCCTACAACTTAGTCAAGAACTTGCCTAAGAATAATGATAATTTAAGTTTCGCACATTTAAGAAGGGAGGTACTAGCCTCAAAATAACACCTCCTTCAAGAATGCAACACAAAGAGAATAAGAGAAACATGATAGAGGAGCGAGTGTGCGAACGATAGAGAGAGGAAGAGAGAGAGATAGAAAGAGAAAGAGAGAGAGAGAGATAGAAAGCGCGAGAAAGGAAAGAGAGGGAGAGGGAGAGTGAGAACGAGCGAGAAAGAAAAAGAGAAGCGAGAGAGAAAAAAAGAGAGAAAGAGACAGAGAGAAACAGAGAGAGAGGGAGAGAAAGAGAGAGGGAGAGAGAGAGAGAGAGCGAAAGAGAGAAAGCGAGAAAGAGCGACGGACAGACATTAACTTAACAGGCACTAACTCCTAAGAATAACCTAGCGCATTGTAGCACTCAAGCACTTTCTAAAGGAAGACCTTCTCAACCACCATACAGACTTATTTAATATGCAAACAAGCAAGGCTGCCAGCTTGCTGACGACAGATTCGTACTCAGACGTTATAGCCAGCATAAATTGAACTGAAAACCACAGTCAAATAGAGGAAACACGAACAAAATTTTGCAACTGGCACTAACTTTAAGCAGCGAGTTGCTGAGCGAGTCAAATAAGTTTGATGGAGGGTGGACACCAGTCGAAGGCCTATTGATCATCATTGTCTAAAACAAATGGTATTACCAATTAAACAAATTAAGGGCATTTGCCTTCCTTACAAAACACAGGGATGGTATAAAAAATTGCTTATTGACAAATCAGTTAGTTGACCGTCAATCCGTAGGATACAAGGCGAGCAGTTATCCGATATCCTAATCTCATACACAACACCAAGTCCTAGCAAATTACCTCGGGCATGTGGCCTACTCACCTTCAGCAAAGGAGAATCCATAGCCTTAGCTAAAGCAGGGTGATTGTAACCTAAAAGACAGTAAAATATCCAAGCATGCATCCTCAACGCTTCTTCAGAAAAAGCCATATACAACCTGCGCTGTAGGCAATATTCCATTTTTCTTTTCATGTGCGCAATCAATTACTAATCCACCAAATCCCACAGTATTACTCTTTCTGCAAATACTTACTAAAACGACGAATACCTTACTGAATGCATCAGCAAGGTTATGGTAATTCTTACGGTATCCAGTGTATTCTTGATCAGCCAATGAAAGAGAAGAGTGCAGTTCATATGCCTAATAGCTATTTTCTAAAAGGTGATGTACATTTAGCAACAATACGAAACGATTGCTCCTCCAACTTCCGACCAACGCTACTCTGTGCCAGCACTGGTCACGTATTTTTATTAGAGTTGCACTTCGCGACATAATCTCGAAAGTAAGGACTTGCAAGTCTTCATGGTCCTAGTACAGGATGTCCAGACGAAGCCAGCCCGGTAGTACTGGGGTAGAAGCCAACCGGAGTAAGCCCGGTAATATAGCGCAGGCAAGATATGTGGTAGGAGGTGGAGTCAGATTTCAGCGTAAGGTTACCACTTCTTTGTCCCGTAGAGAAGAGGTGGAGCAATGGATCCAACAGCCTTGTTTTTGAGAAAATACTCTTCCGGAAGATGATGCAGGCACGACCACATACAGCCAAAAGCTTGGTAGTCTTTTATCTCAGCTTCTTAGTTTTAAACTTTTCAGTGCCTATCTATCTTAGATTGAGGAATGCATTCCCTCGCGATCAGTTGCACGAGCGTATACAATGTGTTGCTAGTGGCGCTGGCTCCTGGAGAGCAAGGAGAGATTGGAGAGACTAAGTGACGTCGTCTTCTTCCAGTAGAACGTTAAGACTGCGACGGAAATAGCTCTGATGACAAAACACGCAACCGCAAAAGGCAAACTTCATGATGAAAACTAGGAAGTCTGCAATGTAAATATCCGTGTCGAAGACTATCGAAAGGCAAAGGGCAGTTGCCTACACTACTGCTTAACCCGAGGCCGACCTAAAAATCAAACGGACGGGCGCCGAAACGCAGCCTTGTCGAACTACGGACGTAGCTATGCACGAACATGAGATTGCGAAAACAACCAGCAAGCAACATATCTACAAAGGCCTCGCACGATAGCTGTACAGTAAGGTGACACGCAGAAGGCCGGGAGGAAAAGCAAGACGACAATCTAATTCAGGAGTCTAAAGCATCGCTTGTGAACGTAAATGTCACTTATTTTTGAAAAAAATAGCGGGTGAAGCCTTCTGTATATTCCGCTGGGGGACTTTTCTCAAGCTAGATCTTGCGAGAAAGATGGTGCAGCCAATAAAAAATTTCAAACACTTTTTGCTCCCTCAAAGTCGGAAGTCCAAACCATATAGATAAAAAAAACATAGAATAGGTAATCGCTGCCCTTGGCACAGGCGGGTAGTGAGAAAGAATGATCGCGCAGTCCGCCTTGGCAGTGGTGCTTACATGGTGAGACGGGCGAATTCACTCTCAGCCAAGCTTCAGCTAAGAGTGGTGAGGTCCCTGCCGACATTACTGTACGCTGATGGAGGAGCTTACTGTAGATAGGGCTGTACCGGATTTTGGTTCCAGCTCCGGCTACGGCCGAAAACCGGGCATTTTTTCAAGTCCGGTCCTAATCCGGATCCGGCCAAAATGTAGCCGGTTTTCGGCCGGATTTATAGCGCGTAGATGCGTGGCATATCCAACAAAAGCGGTCACGCCATCAGTCCATTTCCAGTTTGACATGTAGATATTTTAGTAGCCGCTTGGCGGGAGATGAACGCAGACCACCTGGATCATCATTCTGTTGCTGCAAGTGCGCGAAATCGACTTTCCCCCGGTTGCAAGTAATGTTCTCCCATCTATAGACTCCACCTTGGAGCTCACAGCTGGCTTGCCAGCAGTTTCTCATTACAAAGCGCTCCGGAGACCGCCAGTGAATTGTTTGGTGGTGGACAGGTAAAGACCTTGGTGCTGTGAGACCGCATCGACCACATTGTGCAGTCCCCATCAGCCGAGTGGCATCCAATCTCCACAAAAATTGACACAGAATTAAGACAGTACCTGTCTAAAAGTGTGATGTCACGATCAGAAATCCCCTGACATGGTGGGACTGCAGCAGAAACCACTTTCCAAATTTGGCTACTATTGCTCGTGTTGTACTTCTGTACACCACCAACCAGTGTACCTTCCGAACTTTTGTTCAGTATGGCAGGCGAATTCGAATACATACATACATATATATATCTATATCTATATATATAT
>QQSS02083757.1:0-17247 GCA_003687565.2 Craspedacusta sowerbii
GTGTGTGAGTGTGGTATGCTGTAGGAAATATCTTCTTGAATAATTATCAAATGCTTCTTTCTGATTCAGATGAAATGGTCAAGATTTCAGGAAGCCAGAACAAGTCTTACCTACCCATACTACAAGCTTAACTCCTTGATTTTGAATAAATGATCGCAAATTCGCTTTGGAAGCCATATTGCAACTTCCAATCCTAAACCAGATGGAAAAAAAAAACCCCAAGTTTGAACTCTTCGTAGCTCGCACAAACGCAACGAACTTTATTGAAAAAAAAAAACGCTTCCTATCAGATTAGATGCAAGGACAATGTGTTTGGAAAGCAATCTTAAGCAAATAGCTATCGTTGGCCGATTGGATGGTCAAAAGTACGCCCACAGTTTTCTGTGTTCTGTGTTCTGTGTCAGTGTGGGCGGTAAGGCTTGGAACTGACCACCTCATCCCTAAACATAAACAAAACAATGCTCATGAAAAATGCCAATATTGCAAAGCGATATTGGTTTCCTTTTCCCAATCCGTTCGCGTCAATTGTATTTCTTATTTGGATTTCCATACTCTAATTATATACAAGTCAAACAGCAAAATAATTCTCATGTACCACACCGAATGCACGAGTCTCCACAGAGCGATGCAGCCTGTACGCGGTGATGAGCCTCTGCTCAATGACTCACCAGCTTTGCATCGGATACACTGTTTCAAGTACTCAATGGCGGGGGCATTCTACGTACGCTATACTGACGAACAATCAAGCGATAGCATGCCATGTACCCGAGGAGTTGCAGTTACGAAAGTCTTTGGAGGCAGATACTTAGAAATCGCAAAAGGAATCTTTGACGTCTAATCTCATCCACGTTTACTTGCCCACCTGTATTGAGTCCTTCCTTCAGGAACGTTAAATCTGCAGCTGTTACTTTAGGACATGCCCCATGGCGCCTGTTATCTAATGCTGAGCAGCAGGGTGCATTGGGTCTATGAGTCTTGCCCACCGCTGTCAAGAATTTATAGTTGGTCGCATGCCTACAGTCAGGGCAGCTGTGAGGTACTTAGTATTCCTACTAGTAAGCGTAATTTGAATGTCATGAATGTGAATTGGGAAGGTACATTGGAAAAACAAAACCATTTAGCTTATCAAGAAATGCAAGTTATAAAATGGCGATCATCGATCAAGAATTAAAACAGACCACGTCCTGTATCAGCCACAGTTTCGTGCAGCTAAGACTCTCACAGATTTTCGGATCAAATCACATAAGTCGCGTCAGAGATTTCTTCGAGAAGCTTCCTTCCAATTGCTTTTCTACGATTCGCGTTTGCAAACTAACGATGAATGAGCCAAACCTTCTCTCACAAAGATCATGACATCTTTCTTATCCATTCTCACTACTTGGTCATTTATATATTTTGTAAGGTTGTCAAGAACAAGCTTAAGTACTTCCGTGCTTAGGTGGACTTCCTCCAGAAAGTTAATCAGTTTCCTAGCGTGCTTTCTGTTTGTTTTATTTAGTCGTCATCAGCTATTATGTCTAATTGTATTTTAAATTCACGTTGAATTTGTGTGGGTTAATTGGTTAGTCTCTAAATTGAGTATATAAACGACTAGAGTTTGTAAATATGGTAAGATCAAATCTGAAGTGGTGGTGAACAACAAGCATTCTACAACAAGAGCTTCATCTACCTTCTACAACGCACAAGACTACTACGGTGATTTACTCTCAGCATCCATTCCACTCGAGTCTGCACATTTTCCCACAAAGGTGCCGGTTCAACGACGATTTGGATTATTTTTCTTAAAACTTCTACGAAAGGAATTTGCAATAAATTACGATAACAGTTATGATAAGAGTAATGTGGTGCAAATAATGAGCTTTTTTCGAAACTTCTACTTTAGTGAGTGTTGGTATAGCGAGTATTAATGTGTGGTGAAAAGTGACGCAAAACTTGATACTGGAAATTAATTGCATCTGAGACGAGGACTTCCGTTAGTAAAGAGAATTTTTTTCAAGTTGGCGGCCAAACCCGGTCTATGGCTCAAGCAAAACTAAAACTCCAGCCATGGCTCCCAAATATGTCATTTCGTAGGATTTTGAGTCTGCTGAAATTAAAGTCTGCAGACATTTTATGCATTCTACGTATCACAAGCCCCATATCTTCGTCATCTGGACTTTTTTCTGTGTAAAAAACGAAATGGCGCCCATATAACATCTGATGGATCGACAATTAAAGGGACTACAATCAAAACAACTGAATGAGCTAAGAAGTCTGCAATGTATTTGAATATTATGAAATCTGACCGCTGTAATTACCAATGTCGTCAATCGCATGAACAAACATCTCATCGTTCATAACAGGACTGAATTGGGTAGTGTAACTATGCTGTTTGAGAGTCCATTTTTGGCTTTATTGGGTCTTGAATGGAGCATTTTAGATCGTTAGTTGTAAAAGGTGCCCGTTGGAATTTTCCAGAATCGAGATTAATTCATCGACGCTGTTTGATCTCTGGCGCAAGATATGAAGTTTCAATGATCAACTGTTGCTGGTTGAGAGAGTTCGAAATATCGGCAGTTTGGAAGTTCTTTGGCCGTTTTGTTCTTTGCAGTTTTCAAGAATTTCTAAAAGAAAATTTGAATGTTTCTTTATATTCATTTTCTGACGCTGAATCGGTGCCAATCAACTCGCCTGCTTCAAAGTAGCTTAGCAATCAGCTTCCAGCTTCAATACCTGCCTAACTTCACCTGAGATCCTTCCCATTTCCAATGCTTCTTATTCTCGCTTACAGACAAATTCAAAAAATCTGACTTCAGCGGGCAGGCCTTGGTTTTCACCACCTTCCTTCTAGAAATGATATGCATTGATGAGTTCCACCTAGTGGAGACTATTCGAAAATTCGGAAAGTTTGGATTCCGAAAGTTCCTATAATAATGTGGATTCAGTTTTAGTTCGAAGCGTTAGTTTAAATTACGCGGGAGTATTTCGTGTTTGGGGTGAAAGATATATGTAATTTATGGAGTTGTCTTCATGTGAGTTTAGCGACGGGACACGTGTTATGTCAGTGAGGGAGGGTCAGTATGAATGAACTGGGGTAATTAAAAGAGTAAAAGAGAGTAACATTAGAAATTAAAATTAGAATTAAAGAGTATAATTCATGTGAGTTCTTTTGTTGGTTCTTCCGCGAGTTTACGACAACGACATGATTTTACGCAGTTCTGCCAGGACCCACATCCTCGTTTGCCAATATTTGTTTGCACTTTCGCCGACCCTGCTCTTAACTCACGATCCTTCCGTACCTCATTAGAGTCTGGATCAGTGATGGGAAAGAAAAACTTGCGAACTACGGCTTGTAGAATTTCAGTTAAGAGAGCAGCACAATTTTCCTCTGCCACAGTGAAGTCAGTTACCGATTATCTTCGACCACGAGGAAAGGAGGGGCCCCTCTTTCTCAGGTGAATCTTCAAGCACCATGCTAAATTGGTTGATACACCAATTCTTTTTGTTTTTTTGTGAGCTGTACTTTGCGCCAGAATACGGCGTGCGATTCTTTCTTGTGATTGTACTGACCCCCTGGCCTTATGTAGTAATTACGCGACTTAATAAATTAATTAACGAGAAAAAATAAATTCGCCTTCTTCTCGTCCTCATGCTTGCGAATGTAACTGTTTAAGGTTGATTAGATATTTATTATTAGCTGTAAACGTAGAAAATTTTACTCGCGAGGAATGCGTCTTCGCTAACATATTTAATGTGCAGACACCTCCGCAAGCTCGCTCACTTCTTTATGTCGCGAATGAAGCTTGCTATGGCGAATTAAGTCTACCACCAATGAGAAGCATATGCGAATACGCGAGCATTTGTAGTAGTGGGAATAATTTATAGAACGTCTGAGTTTTGTAAGTAGAAGAAAGCGCGCATCATTGGCGCAAGAGGGGCATTTCTAGAACGTCTTCACTTCCCTGAATGAATCCCTACTTTGCATACAAGGAAGAATTCCAACCGTCTTCTTAATTTTCTGGGACTCTGACAGCATGATAAAAATCTGCGGATACCTGCAGAAAAGATGTGGATACCAGGATGTAGCTAAGCATTTAACTTCAATTTTATCAGAGCCTCTGGACTAAGAAATCATTTCAATCTTGTATAGCTGTTTGACAGCGAACAACAACAACAACAACAACAACAAGAACAACAACAACAACAACAACAACAACAACAACAGCGGTTATGGGCTTATCGGTAACTCGATCGGCAGACCCTTTACGAGTTGGTTTTGATGTTGTTGTTGTTGTTAAAGGGAGCCAGGATCCCTCGAAATGCAGTCCATGGATCACCAGTGCTAGCTATCTAGCCAATCATTGAATGTCAATTGAGCCTGAACAAGTTAAAGAGCTTTGACATCTTCGTAATAGGCTCGGACGACAGGTCGACAGCTACAAGGAGGTACCCTTCCTGAAAACCATTCTATATAAGACGGAGTCGCACAGCCTTAGTAAGGAGATTCCACAACCAGGGTTGCCACAAATTATGTCACATACTTTCTATCTTACCCGCCCACCTTCTCGTAGAGGATGAGCAATAGTGGCGTAGGCACCTTGGTGGGCGGTGCGAAAAGATTGCTGAGGATCAAGTCGGCTCAGCAAGAACAAAGAAATCCATAGTTTGGATTTTGCGGACACTATTCATGCATGTTGAAAACGCCACATGATTTCGCCGGCAGTAGACTTGTTTTGATATCTTAATCTGTCATGCACATGACAGGATGTTTCTCTTTGGACAAACACCTCTAAAGAGGATTAGTGCCACTCAAGGTCATTCTATTAAGCACTGCAGCAGCTCCATCTACAGTACAGCTGCTGCAGCCTGCGCACAGGTATAGTATTGCTCCCAGCTTGCGTATTGCTCCTTAAACGTCCAAGGAATACTCTTGCGGGGGCAGGAAGGATGGTACTTGCACTGTACTGCTAGTTCCACGCTCTTAAGATACTGCAGCAATAAAGGTGTTCCATAATTTTAAAAAAATGCGTTGGCGAGAAAGCACTGAAACTTTTTAGAATTGACTTTGCCCTAATGCTAGCTGACGTGCTCCTACGAGAGCACATCTGAAGAGTAGCAATATAAACAAATGCATGACTGGATTCATAAACATCAACATGTCCCAGCTAGTGTTAAACAGAAAACCTGAATCTGAATTAGTTTGACTATCGGATTAAACAAGCGCTATGCTTTTTCTGGAAAAAGAAGGAACTCATGAACGATTTTCAGCATTCCATGCGCCACAGACCCCATGCATTTTTTCCAAATTCATCCGAACTACGTAGAGGGTAAACTTTTGCTTTCGTGGCATCCAAGAAGCGTACTCAAATGCACGGTGCATGCTCCAAACATCCTGGGAATCTAGTTCTTCTGGCTATCGGATGCTTAAGTTCACATTTTCATTTTCTCGCAGAGAAATTGGCGAGGTAGTTCGTCCGAACCGTAAGGAAAACTTTTCCTTCAACGTTCAATAACGAAAATAGTTAAAACAACAACAACAACAACAACAACAACAACAAGATATATTTTTCCGATTAGGCCAAAGCGTACATAGGCACATGTATAAATACAATGTCATAGCTAAATGGGATGGAGGGCTCTTCGTAGCATAGCTAATCGGAAGAGAAGGGTCCTCCCTAAGTCTGTCTATGACTTTCAAAAGAAATACACCAGGCTTGCACACTGCGCGTAAAGAAAAGCTACTACATGTACCAATAGTACCTGCATGACACAGCAAGAATGAGGGTCTTGACAGTACCGCGTAACATGTAAAGAAGCTAATGAGTGGAGATCGGGACTGCCAGGTAATAAAGAGCGAACGAACGGGAGGTACGGCCCCGAAAAATGAAGATCTGACTAAGAACGGGCGGCCTATATGGAACGAAAAAGATGTCAAAAGGTGCTTAAAAAACAGCTAGGAAAAAAGGCAAACGATTTCTTCCAGGAATTATGGCACCAGCATCAATTTATAGAAAGTTCACCCATGGCAGGCGCAAAGCATATCCGGAGCCTGCAACAGCATTTCCCGATGTGTTCATCGTAACCCTAGTTGCGACTAATAAGCATCAACAATCAACAATCAAACCTCGCCCATCTGATATCACAGCACAGGCAAATCCGCCATATTGACAAGCACGATTGCACAGATATTTATAAGCATGCGCACAGCATGTATGCATGCGTAAATGCATGCATCTATCCATCCAGCCATCCATCACACATCAGTAAAGTCAGCTGACTTTTGGAAAGCACGTAACGCCGAAGAGCAATGAATATCCTCCAATTCGTTTCTTGGCAACGCCGTATCAGCCATTTCAGTAAAAACTCGACCACCAAGCCAACGCGGCCTCCGTTTTCAAAGGTCTGTAAACCACCACCACCAACAACAACAAAATTAATAATAATAACAATAGCAACAACAGCATTAATAACAACAACAACAATAACAACAACAAACAACAATAACAACAACAACAACAATAACAACAACAACAACAACAACAAAAATAATAATAACAACAATAACAACAACAACTACTTTTTAATTATCTCAATAAACCATAGAGCCACACTAAAATGAATGTTTATCGCACGACTAAGAACAAACCTTGTAACAATATCCTCCGCATAAATTATTCTCCAACATACTTTTAAGTACACAAGCAACCGATATTAAATAGAGTCTCAAGGTCATATCTCCGATTTAAATAACGCATGACGAGTAACATGACAAGAATTGAGATACACCCGCAGATCTAAGTGCCCTTAGTACAAGGGAAGTATATATATAGAGAGAATTATGTTATATTGGAGTAGCCAGAATCATGGCAAACGAATATGAACACTGAAATATGGTAGGAAAAGCGTAGTGCTATTCTTGCAAGAGCGAGTCAGAAATGTTACGATGAAAACGTAAGCTAAACGCGTTTATATCGTGCTTGACGTAAGACCAACTTGGCGCGAACAGCTTTAACTCGGGGACCACCAGCGCATAAGGTAAATCTATAATTTCGTGCCCACTCTCAAAATTGTAATGATGGTACCTGCAAGAAAGGCGACTAAGATGATTCGCAGTTTTTGAATTGTCACAGCCAAACTATAATCTACATCGATACTGAGATTTGTTGGTCCACATATCCTAAATAATATCATCGATGCACAAATTAACTTAAATGGTAGCAAGATACAGTGCAAGCGACAACTTCATGCATTAGTTGACTGAAGTAATGAAATTTGCTACATATTAGCTGGGCTTGTCCTTGATTTAGTGATATTAGGCTTATATACAAATTGTTAATTTACAATGAAAACCTAGCGTTGCTTGACCCGCATTTGGCAATTGTTTGCGAAACATTTTTAGTGATATTTTCATATTTAGAGTACTTAGTTTATAGACGACTAAACCTACTTCTCAAGAAGGATGAGAGGGCAACCTTCACTACCGATTAGCTCATGCTAAGAAGAGCCCTCCATCTCATTTAGACTAAGGTTTTGTAATTTTATCTTTATACGTTCTTTTTAGAGTTCTAACTAGGTAAAATAAAAATTCTTGCTGTTGTTGTTGTTGTTGTTGTTGTTGTTGTTGTTGTTGTTGTTATTGTTGTTGTTGTTGTTGTTACTGATAAGTTCAGTGGCTACGTGTGCTAAGATGACGATGCTTTGATGAGCAGTTGTAAGATCGGTTGGCAATCTTACAGTTTGAAAGTTTGCTCAATCCCAGTCAAAAACGCGAGTATGCCTCGCTCTCTGGACAACAGCATTCACCAACAGAGACTTCGTTCAGAAAGGCAATTTGTTACTTGTGACGACGAAGTCTTCTAAATCGGAGCCCCAGAATCGGCGCAAGAACATCGGAATGGGAGTCCCAGCAGGTTTATGCGCTACATACATACAGTACACACCTCACACCAACGAGAAGGACAATCAGAACACATCTTTGGTTCCTTCCCCCAGCACTAGTAGCTGTGAAATTCCTATTGCGCAAAACCATTACCCGGCAATGGCGGTCATGGAAATTTATTCTCGCGTTAATTTAATAAACAATTCAAAAAATGTATTACCAGCCAGTCGACTTATAACTAAAATTCTGCCCAGCAAACGAATAATGAAAGAACAGGGAAGTTAAATGCCCAAAATCATATTGGTAATCACTGGCACAGAGGACCGCTTTCAACAGTTTAATTCTCATAAATTGACGCCTTCAGAAAAAAAAATTTTACTTTGTGTCGACTGCAAGTAACTGCTGCAATAGCTCTCTAAACGGCAGTTGCAAGCGCTTTGAAAAAATGATATCCCGTTGGTGCTACAAATAACCCGCTTGATCCGACCTGTGGTCCTGATGGGGTTTTACATAAAAAGCGCTTGAATTTAGATTTGAAACACATGTAGAGAAATCTTAAACGACTAAACCTTGAATGTTGACAGTTCTTTAGCGTCCTTACTGACTGCATAAAATCGGCAGCATCTCACCAAAGGATGACACAAGAGAAGGGCTTGGCAAAGCAAGCAATCTGGATCAGTATGAACGATCCTGATATCAATCAAGGGTTCGATGCTTAGTGTACCCAAGCATCTGTAACCTAGTAAGATTCGTCTCTTCGATTACTTCGACCACGAGCTGACATAAAAAAAGAGACAGCCTTCTGATCGCGTTCAGTTATTTTACCAAGCATGGCTTTCGTGTAAATATAGGACCAACCACGACAAAGATTTTTGGTGCTCGTACTGGATCTGTCTCTCCATCAACCAATACAACTCTCTCTCTCTCTCTCTCTTTATATATATATATATATATATATATATATATGTATATATATACATATATATATACATATATATACATATATATATATATATATATATATATATATATATATACGATTTACTATACTTAATTAAATAATGTGTTAGCCTATCCTCTCGCAAAGTTCCTGTAGTCTTTTATTTCTTGACAAGGTACTCGAGGCGCTGTGACGCTCTTGCGTAGGTCGGTTCTTTGTAGAAGCCGCTTCCGACATAGGCACCGTCACCTACGCCGCAGGTATTTCCTATATATTTGCTTCTACCGATGTCCTCGTACGTCGGTGCCGCCTGTTTTTGCGATGGCGTTATGCTCGCTTCAGAACACCCACACACCAGCCTCCCCGAAAAAATGTCGCCTCTGACATTTGTCGCCGTCGTTTAAACTTCAGTTTCACTCTTCACCCTTTTTTTTTTTAATTTTCAGACCTTCTTTTCAAAAGTGTGAACAAGACTAGGCAACGTCTGTGGTAGCTATGGATTCAGGTACTACAGTCCAGGCAGCAAACTGCTTCTTCAATAGGAACTTCACCCCGATTGGTGCCAGGATCAAGCATTCTCGCTTATAAATCAAGACCGCACACACATATAAAATATCTAACTATAAACAATATAGCTGCAAAATTATTGCTTGTGGAATTATCGTTAACGCAAATAAAATAAAATATCCTTAACGCAAACTCAGTGCGTTGAACGTTAGTTTCTAGTTCCATGGGCGCCAAAATTCTTGAGAGCGATCCGGTAGATCCGCTGCTGAACTGCGAACGCTGCATACCTGATTGAAATCGGCGTCATACGTGAGGAACGGCGGTTGTCGTCTCGAGCTGGTCGGTAGTCGTCTTCTACGCTCTTCGTCGTCCTCGACACCCTGTGGACCAAGTACGTCTCCTTGCGCAGTAGAAAACTCGCTAGACAAGCTCGATGGTGTTGCCTCGGTAGCTTCTGGAGCATTAACTTCCGGGGAGCTTTGGCGATTAGTCGTCTCTAGTATTTAAAAAAAAATCATTTAATCATTTAATTTATCACGGGAAAAGCCAGAAAATTTGGTGGATTCACCACTTGGAGAATCGGGGTTGGTCTCTTCATCTGCTGATGCTTCGTCCAGCGTTTTTACCGCGTTCCCCGTCTTCCTTGCCAGCCTCTCTGAAGATCTGCACGGCTCATCACAGCAGCTCCCGGTCCTCTCCTGGTCTTCGGTTGAGTCGTTTTTGGCCGCTATCCTTCACTCTGCTTGGAGTCTCGTCAGCTAATAGAAACGCACAAGGAAGGAGTAAGTTTTGATGTCATACACGATTTTTGACGTTGGGCTGAAGTTCATGCCGAACTACATACAACAACCCGTCCGGATCACAAGCATCAGCTACAACAAACACCTCACTTTCCCAAAATGATCGCAACTTACCTGTTCCTCTCCGTTCGCTGAGGTTTCTAACGAGGACCCGGTCTTCAACACAAAGCTTTCCTAAACAGTGCCCTCGGCCATGCCTATTCTTGTCTTTTGTCTTTCTTTCTTCGGCTTTCTGCGCTACAATTTTGTACGCGTCTTCCATGCTATCTTCCCAACGCTTGACGTATTCAGTTGTACTGCTAGGTAGTTTTTTTTGGCGAGTCAAAATGGCATCAATAGGCAAACGTGGATGCCGACCGAAGAGCAAGAAGTATGGAGAATAACGATTTATGCTGTTTGCTGTGCAGTTGTAGGCAAACAAGTTTTACATCACGGTCCTTCCAGTTCGCCTCAGGGAGGGTCTTAAGCATGGAGATGAGGGTCTGGTTCATACGCTTGCACTGGCCGTTTCCTATAGGATGGTAGGGTGAGGTTCGGCTTTTGGTTATGCCACAGAGTTTTTCAAACTGTTCGAAAACCTTATCTTCCCAATCCTTCCATGGAACATAGAGGATTCTGTTCGGAATCCCGGACTGGCAGATGAAATTGTTGAAGATAAAGTTACCTGCAGTTACTGACGATTTATTTCTTGTTGGAAAAGCTTGGCTGAATCTTGTGCAGTGATTGGTGATAACCAAAAGATATTCGTAGCCTCAAGAGCATGTATCAAGATGGAGAAAATCTACGCACTCAATTTCTAGTGGACTTGATGTAGTGATGGATTCTAGTAGAGGCAATTTGAATAACGTGCGTTTTTCGCTGTTATAGGCACGGACATACTTTTGTTACAAAATGCTCGATTTCGCCCTGCGTATTAGGCCAGAACATACGGTCCCGAGCCAGCTGGTACACCCTTTCGTGACCTTAGTGCCCCATGTTTTCGTGTAACTCTCTATACACCAATGGCTTACGTTCTGCGGGCAAAACTAGCTGTTTACCATGGGGAGTTTTCCTCATGAGTACTCCGTCCGAATCTAAATACATGAACCTCCACTGTCGCAGTAGTCTACGAACCTTCGGGTTTTCCTGTCTACGGTCACCCTCTGTCTGTATCGGAAGGACTGCCTTATTTGCTTGACACGTCCGATGACTGAGTCGCGATCTATCATGCCAGGGAGGTCGATTCTACTGAGGTGTTTCATAGCATTGCCAAAAAAACAGCCCATCAGTGTTCGCAAGCAGCTCGCTCGCATTCTTTGCAGCTATCTATGCCTCACCACTTCTGCTCTGATTCTCAACATCGCGAAACAATGCCTTAATAGCGACCTCAGCATATTTCTCGTTGCATCTAGCCACATGACCTTCCAAATTGACTGGGAAGCGACTTAGACAGTCAGAGTCAGCGTTACTTTCACCGGGCTTATAGTGTATTGAAAAATTAAAATCCGCCGGTTTATTTACCCGCCTTTGATCTGTAGTATTCATCTTGCTGGAGGTCATAACGTAATATAATGGGTTATTATTATCGGCGTACACATCAAAACGCGGAGCGTAAAACAAGTAATCATAGAACTGCTCCGTAATTGCCCAATACAGTCCCAGAAGCTCAAGTTTGGGACTGTGGTAGTTTTTCTCACTACTAGACAATGTGCGGCAACCATGCTATACCATACGATACCATACCAACGTGAATAAACAGATAAAAAGATAACAAGAGAAACAAGAATTGAACCAAGCGTCAATGCCCGTAAACTAATAGACCACTTTGACACGCTTTCATATAGCTATTTAGCCAAAATAGAGCTGATAAGCTTTCATATGGCTAATTAGTTAATATTTAGCACGCTTTCATATAGCTAATGGCGAATATTTGCTAATTATTTAAAACAGCATTAGCTAATATTTAGCACGCTTTCATATAGCCAATAGAGCATATTAGCTAACTATTTAAAACAGTACGTCTGACAAATCTCTTGAAAGGATATTTAAAATCCTAAATCCAATACATATATGAGTTTGATCCTCTGCCAACAAGTAGTTACAATGTTCTGTAACTGGTACGGGTTCTCAAGAACTTCTTCACCAAGACTGTGACAAGTAGAAGGCCCAGCATCAGTAGCATACCACCAATGAACGAGGCCGTATCAAACGGTCTGCCACTTCTCTTCTCGTGGGGCGGGGTAACAATCGGAAGAGTTCTTGAGGTGGAGGTAGGTCGTGGCCTAGCAGATGCTGAATCCAGCACACGAGTTAGTGAAGGATATGTGCTTAAGTTGAATGAGAGACTGGAACTCACTTGAGCAGTATCTGCACCTGCCAGGGTGGAAAACGACACAGTTACATTAATGTCTTCCGTCCGCATCACCACCGACATTGGTGTCAGCAAAATCTGGTCTGTCACACTTGCAGATGACGAAGGTAACCATTCATTAGATTCCGCTACAACAAAAACATATATTTTCAAGTAATACCGATCATCACCTGGATATACGTTCCACAACTAAAGCATGGATAGCTGTGCTGCAAGCACCATACCTGAGTTGTCGAATAGCCTCCATTTACAAACCTGAGCTAAAGTTTTAGACAGATAATCTGAAACTCCAGAAACTCTTAACAGCCCACAAAGGCATTTTTAATACATTTGCATCGAAATTTGGTGGAAAATTAAAAAAACATTCAAAACAAAGCATATGTCAATAGAACATTCGACTATTAAAATAGTTATAAGATCAAGGAAAATACATATTACTTTATTGCATTTTATACAAAAGAATTATGTGATACAGTCTTGGGGAAAAGGAGAGGAAGAGCAAGCACGAGCTAATTTACGTACGGGCGAAAAAATAAAAGATCTGAGAGTTCGCAGAGCACATGCAGAAAAAGGCTGGCATTAACAAACATAGAACAAATTGTATAGAGCTAAGCAAAAGACAACCTCCTTGTACAGCACGATGATTCTCAATATTCCCTTGTGGTCTACCATATCACACAAAAGTAGACAGACTAAATATGGTAGCGCAGGTGCAGACTATACAGAAGAAGCGCCGACGAGCGTTGTCGTTCATGCTGTTTACATCCTGATGACCGATATGCAGCTCGTCTAGTAGAGGGCGTCGTGGGATGAGTGGCTTCCCATCGTATGAGTGGCTTCTCACCTGCGGATATCAGATCTTTCACGACTTACAGGAGTAAGTTGCGTAAGGAGCAGAATTCTTTCAGCTCTTGAGGAACCTCTTATTTCAGTGAAGGGAAACCATTCACTAAAACGTTAAGTATGAAGGCGTACTGACTGCCGCATGAAGTACGTTCTCGTATATGTGAGTACTGGGAGCCGTTCTGGCTTTGTATGTGCGACGTAACACGACGATACGAATGCTTTCAGCGAGCGTGACAGTGCATTGTGTCGGAGGGAGAGTAGGAACAAGGGATACTGCATGGAGGTAAAGCTGATACTGCTCCATTCCGTACCAAAGCATGTGGGGCGATTCTCGACTCGACATCCTGGATGATGTCTGTCTTACAGTTCTGAAATATGTCTTCCCATTTCTACTGGAACGGTTATTCCAGTAGAAATGGCGTGCTTTTCGCTAACAGTTTGCAGAACGGAGCCATTACCTTCGCTTGGGCAAATGCGAAGGAGATTTGGTTAACTAAACCAAACCAAGATATGATTCCGGTACCATGGAGTATAGCAAAAACAACACAGCTTTTTCGTAAAGCACGATGATTCTCACTGTTCCTTCGTGGCCTAACATATCATGCAGAATTAAACAGACTAAATATGGTAGGGCAGCTGCAGACTATACACACATGAACATAAAAAAATTGCATGAAAAAAAAACTAAATTTGAAAAGGGTCAATAAAGCATTGCAACTCATAAACTACTAAATGAATTCCAAAGAAAACATATACACCTGAAGCCATCAAATCTTGCATAATTGCTGCAGTAAAGGTTATTTTTATCAAAAAAAATAAACAAGATCACAACATCATGGCAGGTCAAGACGAATATGTCAAAAATTCTGAGAGAAAAGCAATGCAGCTTTGGAAATATCCTCTTGATTACAAAAACAAGTATCCAAAGCAGATTGATACCCCAGCCAAGCGTATTGTTTTCAGAAATCCTGAGACACATACCACACAGAGAAATTCCAATCCAGAAAGGAATTGCGCTCCAGTAATTAATCAACATGTTTTTTTTCTCTATCTGCAAGAGTAATACGAATACTTTGTCAGCAATAGCTCCAAAAAGCAAGTCCAAACAGAAAACATATGAAACACGTAAAAAACGTCTAACACTATGCAGTGACAAGAGATATTACTTTGCAGCAAGCAAACTACATTGATATCAGTCTAATTTTGAAGATCACTAAGGCTGCATTTTATCTGTGGAAAGGCAAACTAATAAAGATAAACACTCGCGACCTTTGCACGATCAAATGTATCAGCATACGATAACCATTCGGATGACAATATTATCAGGAGCAATAAAGTTTTAATTCATCTATGACAGGTTAAATGCATTATTTATAATACATTAGGACAATGGAAGCAAGTTGTAGCAGGATTGCTGATGTAGTAGAAGGACAGAATTTTGTGTGCGTGTGTGTGTGTGTGGGGAGTGGGGGGGGTCTACGTTGTAAGCACGATCAATAAAAAAAAAAATTGATTTCGAAAATCACGCCCAATTTCCGTGCTGTGCACGATAAATTCTAGCGACTGATATCGAAGCATGCTAACCAACAACCGCTCATAAAATACTCTAGAGATTGTAGATGTTATAGTATGAAGGGCTTCCAACCAACCCCACAAGATCCTGTGATTGTTAGCCATAGCAGAGATCGGTATATTGTAACTCTATTTTTCTAGTCGACACGCAATTGGCAACCGCAATAATCCTTCAAAAAGAAAAACTAAACAGCTCCTCACCAGCGGCGTATTTGCGCTTAATTATCAGATGTAAAAAAAGCTGACTTACCTACATGCAGCCAGAAACAGAGTTGCACGTACATCCCCGTAAAGAACGGAGAGCAAGTCGTTCAATTTGAAATTAATTGAAGAACTTGAGACGCATGATGGATTACTGGCAAACTAGAGGGTATACAAATCAGGTTAAGTGAAGAGCGCAGAACTGTAGGGCGCAATCTACAGATATGTAGCTGGCAATAGGACTTTTATTTGCGCTAGCAAACAAGAAGTTGCCACGGAAAACTCTAACGCAAACATTAAAACTTGAGCATGCCGTCACTTCATAAAAGTATCACTTGTTTCTGTTCTGCTTATAGCGTTGTTTAATTAGGTGGGTTTAACCTAGTCTAGCAGTCTTGCTCTAATTGTAATTACATAGCCATTACCCACGGCATCATACCTATCCATTCAAAGCTACAGTGAGGTTCGTAAAGCAGGTACTTTTGCATAACGACGCAATGGCAGAGAAGTTACGAAGGAGATTTTTAGTCAATTATTAATTTCATCAGTTATTATTAATTTCAGTTAATTTTGTCATTTATCTTTCATCAGTTTTATCAGTATACGAAGGTGCTCCTTTATTAGTTTGCAAACATTCTACAAATTTCTACTCGCTGGTACTATAGCTAAGCGACTTCGCTTCTATATCAAGCAATGTCGAGGATGAAACTCCTTATAATGCCCTCATCTCCGTTGTCCAACTTGGATATCTATGCAAGAAATAAGGCGCAAACGCAGTCCATATTTCACTCAATTACGCTCAACCAGGAACTTGGCCATGCGAAAGAGAGCTATCAATTCTCAGTTGTGCGATCATCTAGAAACGGCAACTTACCCTCGGTTTCATTCTCAGAGGTAACCTTAATATTAAGGTGTCCAGAGTTTAGATCAGTAGAGGGCATCTCATCATCAGTTGAGTTAAAGCAGACAAAATATGTCATCAACATATCTAGGAAAAGGCTGGTATCGGAAGCTCATAGATATTTAGCCAAGTGCTTTGATAAACTTGGTGATCATCCCAATGTTCATGATGAACTGAAAAACTTCATGATAACGCATGAACAAGTTAGCTTAAACCGGTCCTAGACAATCAATTTGATCGTAAAAAGAACCATCATACAAAAAGTGCGTCTGAGCAGTGGCTAGCAAGACAACTTCGTGAGTTGGGCTTTCGAATGATCTCAAATTTACGATTCTAATCTAAAATAGTACTCGTAGCAATATCCATAGTTTCGATTACTGGTATGTTGCTGAACGAATTGCAAAGATCAAAGGAAACCACGATTTTACCGGCCGCCCATGTTTGATTGATTTCCTTGGTAAAAGAAAATAAATCCCTCGATGTAATGGGTAGTAGGAGACAGTCGTATACATTTCGAAGGATCCTCGAGGAGTTCGTTCGTCTTTCGTACGAAATCGGACTTATTCAAAACGGCCACACAATGTCCTATGTCAGGGCTTGTGAAAGTTACGTCTAAAACTCAAAAGGCTTATACTTCTGTTCCTCCTTTCAAACCTACTATTTCATTTTGCTCTGTCTTCAACTATCAGTTGCCTAAGTTCTTATCTTCTGTTCTCTCGACGCAGTAGTGTGGTATCCAAAGCGTGAAAAAAAAAAAGCCAGTAAAACGAAGCAATGAGTTCAATCGCGAACAATGTTTCATTAACCTCTTCTTCGAAAAACGTTAGCCATCATCTGACCTCGACGCATTTGTCTCTCTTCCTATTGTCACAGATGTAACTTCCCTTCATTTAATACTGGTTTCTACTTAAGCAGAAGAGATTGCTTGCCTAAGTGCTCTATATCAGGGGTAGTTCCCATGTCTTTTACATTGGAAAAACCCCCAAGCAATTTAACTCGGGTCAAGGGAAACTCCCATATGTGGAAGCGTAGAGGATAGCGATTGTTAACGCGCGTGCTCCAAATCGTGCTTCTCCGTTTTGCATCAAACTCCCACTGATATCCAAAGGACATAGATAGAACCAATGTATGTTCATCGGTCTAAACCGTCATTGAACACTTTAGTTAAAAACTTACCGTTCTCTCTCTCTCTCTCTCTATCTATCTATATATATATATATATATATATATATATATATATATATATATATATATATATATATATATATATAT
>QQSS02083868.1:0-17243 GCA_003687565.2 Craspedacusta sowerbii
TAGTAGTAGTAGTAGTAGTAGTAGTAGTAGTAGTAGTTGTAGTAGTAGTAGTAGTAGTAGTAGTAGTAGTAGTAGTAATAGTAGTAAAGATACAAACACCAGTCGACACGAAGTTCTGAACCAGCTCAGCTAATTTACATTGAATTCATGGCATGCTCCTCCAAGAAGGCCATGGGCATTTTCATGGAGCACCATTAGTGGAGAAGACTCTTCCACTCAGTGGACGTATAAGCCAAAGCGCGTTGAGCGAAAACGGCGTCTAATGTCCGACTTTATGAACAAAACATAAAACAGGTCTTTTTGTAGGGTAAAGTACTACTTTATAGCTTAGCTAGGATGTTATTAAGCATCAAACATCATAAGCATCAAATTTAGACCTGAACATACGCAGAATCTGTAAGGCAGCTGCTTTCAAACTAAGACTAATCAGACTTAAGTAACTGCCTTCTACGTGTTGCCAGAAAATCACTGATTGAGAGCGACATCTACTCCGATTTCAACTACTGTCTTCTAGTGTAGAATTTTTCTTCAGAAGTGTCATTACCCAAGAAAGAAAAACTGCTAAAGCCAGACCTTCGTTTCAAATACAGGAACTATGCAGGCAATTACGATCAGTTGCTTTCTATTTCTTGTAAGTGCTCGATGGAAGCTCGACGGATGCGTACGAACTGCTTGTAAATTTTTAAAGCAATGACCAATATAAACCCAGAAAACCTAAAGGAAATTTTTATATTGCCGAATAACAGGCATTCGCCCAGATATCCCCTAAACTTAGCCTTGCGTAAGTTAAGCCAAGTTACTTTACGTTAAGGAAGTTTCAGATCTCTAGCCCCAAGGATTTAGAACGCACTCCACACAATTCAAATGCCAATCACGATCTTATCGAGTTACATAAGTTGCAGATACATGTTTACAAGTTTTTAAAAAAATTTTGACGGCTCCAAATGTTCTTGCAATGGAAGCGATAAACGTTTTCGATTTTTGAAGACTATGAAACGGGGTTTATTTTAATATGGCTGTGTCATTAATAAGAAGAGTAAATACGAAATATTCAATAAGTCTTCATAAATACCAAGACAGTGCTTCGCATGTTTTGCAAACACATTTTTAGACATCCCTGTTCTACTTTTATTCTATTCGACTTGGTTTCACCTTAGCCATATCAAACAAAGGACGTTACAGAATACGAGAGATTATCCGTGAAGATTATGAGTAGTCTATCTAGTCCTTATGCAAATGAAATTTGATGGCATAGTTCCTCTTTCTTCATGAAGCATCATGTTGCTGCGCAGGCAAAACGCTTTGTGTGGAAAGCAAGAAATTTATCGGAGTGAATTAATTACCGCAAACTCATAAGTTTACTATGATGGAATCTGGAAAATTGTAAGGAAACTTCATTTATTCCTGTGCGCTGAAAATACTGTCTGTGACGTCCCCTTGTGATTACATAACCATAATTGGCCAAAAAACGTCATCAGATGGTAGAGGACATTGTAAAGGTTTATGCTTGATTATTCGTGCAAAAACTTTCAAGCATTCAATTGCTTTGGCATGTGTTCATTTGGTCATATTCTGTAAGAGCGGTGTTCTAGTTGATATGCAGAACGCCCCTGCTCCCTGTGGAGAACTTTTCTTTATAGCCAAAGAGTGACATGCAAGTGTTGTGTTTGTGGTACTGGTAATAGCTACTTGACTAAATACGCTCTAGAATGGCGTCCCAAACCATGAAAGTTGGAGATCGCATGTTTTGTTTACCAAAAACAGCGAGTCTTTCTTTGGCACACAGGTTTATGGGATAACTGGTCGACAGCATGCCTGTTTTCTTCCGACAGAAACATTCCTTCACGAACTCTGGGTGCATTGCGCTTATCGCCCTAAAGAACGGTTAGACGTCAAATAGGTAACATTGATCGTCGTTGGCTGAGTAGTTATTGGATACCATGATCTCCAATGCCATATAGGATCTAATAAATGAACCGACGAAGGACGATATCGTGACGTGCATAGACCTGATTTTTACGGACCAGCCGAACTTGTTCAAAGATTACGGTTCCCTTGTCTCTATCAACACTTTTTTGCAATTGCAATTATCTCTTACAGTCTCCTTAACTCCTCTTTACACCAGATTTGTTAGGAACTATGGTCTTGTTGACAATTTTGCTCCCGTTATCTCGTTAGTAGTATTCTACGTATTGACATGGAAAATGTATTGCGAGTGTCAATTGTCGAGGATTCGGGCTATATTTCTTATTCCTTGTGTTAATGTTTATTCCCAGCATTGTTTTCGGCTTTAACTGAAAGGTTTAATTTTAGTTCAATTAGAGCACTACGTTGAGCATTTAGTTTGACAAGGTGCTGGCGAAAACTAAATTCGCTGACAATGGTACCCCGTAAAGCTTTTATAAGTTCGAGATATTATTTCAAAGCGTTTTATGAGCACCTTGTAACCAGCAGCATCATTTTCCTTCGGTTTGCTGGCTAATTTTCTCTACAAGAAAAGGGGTCTCAATTGTGGAGTGGAGCATGACCAAGTGGAACAAGATAAATCAATAGGACGGAAAGATGTAATGGGAATCAATGGTCAGTGCGAGTTATTTTTATGATACAGAAAGAAGAAGTCGCATAATATTTTCATCTGGCGGACAACAGTAAGGCAACTTTAATCTGTACTGGGTTCAGTTCTTGAAATCCTTTTTCATGGGCTTCCATGAAAAGTTTTGGTTACATGGTGGCACCTTTTCTTAGGGTTTTGGTGGTCAAAATGTTTACGAGATGTTTTGTCTGTTCCACACAACAAGTAATGTTCCGCGTTTCCTGGAATAATTGAACGCGAGCTATCCTATTATTAAATTTGCGTTGGTGCACGTGTCATGTGGGGAGGGTATTTCTTTTACTAGTTAACTGCTCAAAGATACAAATCTCTTCACTTGCATTTTCCGCAAAATCACATTTTCGGGACTCATGTTAAACTTTAATAAATATTGTACATTTTATTATCAGGTTGGTTTCCTAAAAACTAATAGTTCAATGAAAATTAAGGACGCCTCGACAGCTGAGACCATTCTCCTCGCTTTCGCAACGAGCTTGCACCTTTTATTTTTCCCTCGACAACAATGTTCACAATCGGACATGAAAGTTGAGTTGGACGGGAAACGATCTGACACAAAGCTCTTCTCTAAACCGGGTTCTGCGCATGCGTATTTAAATATAAAAAAGTGATCAACTCTCTGCAATCTTCAAGTCTATTCTATTTTAGCAATTTACGAGAATCTTGCACATTCATTACGTATTTTAGAAACTTGGGTCAAAACCATCCTTTTTATGAGCAGCATCTTCCGTGGCTCAATTAAACAGGGAGGAACTGCTAAACAACCTGAAAAAGATGAGCACTACACTCAAGAGCAAAAGATTGCTGTTGTCCTAACCAGGCGCAAGGCACTCGCTAGCATTCCAAACGTGCTACATGGCGCAAATGATCACATGTGCGGAGAGTACCCGGATTTCCAAAATGTTTTTCTCAACGTCACCCAAAGTTACCTTTAAATGAACAACATCATGGAAGGTCGTCTGTTTAGACCGAGCACGGTAACTCCACGCAATGTTAAGCGAGGAGGAGGCTGCTTTCTGTAGCTCCTATGAGTGGCATGGACACCAATCGGGTAGGTCGTTCTTGCACCCTCTCTAGCTTCAATAGTACTACCTTTGTAATAGCCTGACTTTGTCATCATTTGGCTGCCATGTTAAGATGACTGAAATCCCTTTGAAGGACGGCTCAAGACTCAAGAATGTAATTTTTTCATCAACAAGAAAAATATTATATATATATATATATATATACCATAAATTAGAAGTAGGGATCTTCATAGCTATGCTAGTCGGAATTGAAGAGCCCCCCCCCCCCTTATTGCATAAATGCTGATTAACGGAAAATAAAGAAAAATGGATGTATTGTGGATACAATGTGTGTCCAGTAGGTACAAGATACATTGATGATTGTAACATGGGATTGTACTTGGAAACCATAATCAGCAGTAGAGGAGTAGGAACTAGTATTTGGCAAAGAGACCCATTGCCGAATTTCTTCTTGAGTATCTTTGGAATTCGGAGAGTCCCTTTGTCTCTAATCTTTGTAGTCTTTGTATTCGCACTCAACGCGAATGGCCGTGGTAGAGACGAGGGTAGTTTGCCCCTGCTCCAATCGTACATAAGCAAGTATTTTCTATTACGTCATCTATTTTTAATATAAGCACTGGTGCGAAGAGGTTCGATGAACACTGCGACCGAGCCATGGCGTAAAGCCAATCAAAGGCGTTTTTTAGCTCTCGGCATCTAGCTTAAAAACTTTTAGCGCCCATTGACTAAGTAAGATAAATCTGCAATCTGCAAAATGGCGGGCTCAAGAATTTGACATGCAGTTCCTGAAATCATTCATGTAGAATAAAAACAGCCGTTGTCCAAGGCCAGAACCTTTTGATACGGCATGTGTTAAATCTAGGGTACCTTAGTCGCTATCGTCAATCGTCACGTATTGTTTACGATTTTTGAGAAAAGAGCCCAACCAATCATTTACTTAAGATCTTATGCTATAGTTTCAGCTCTCTTAGTCTCGTGGTAAGTGCTCTGCCTTACACTACAGCTACCCGGGTTCGGCTCCCATGCACGTAACTGATGAGCCCCACATAGGAAAGGAGAACATGATGAATTTCTTAACTTGACCGATTTCAGGTGTATGGGCTCGAGTGATGTGGGCCTTCTGTACAATATTCGGCTCTCAAGGTCACACCAAGTTTTACAGCTATAATTGTCTAGCTTTTGATGAAGAATGCCGCGGTTTACCTGCATCTGCGTGAATTGATTGAGGGCTACTCATCGCTTATTTGTCATGCTGAAAATCAAGATTTCCGATCTCCCAGAGCAAAACCAGGGTTTCCTGTTGCTGTCTCCTTAGCTTTGGTTCCTGTCATGCCTTTCGTTTCGCTCGGATTCCAGCTTGATGTACGTTGGGCTGCTCCCTTTGGGTAGGCTTAAGGTCATACCGACCGCAGATCAATTGTTTTTTAAATATGTATCTGTTAAATACTGAACCATTGCCGACCTCATTCGTTAACTCAGCAGCAAGACAATCGAGTTACGCAACAGGAAAGCGCGATGAATTTTATCTTTTCAGCTGAACGGGGGTGCTACGGGAGCAGCAAGCTAGATTGCATGATTGCATTAAGCTGGATTGTATGTTTGTATACCAGTAGTCATCTAAATGAGGGCATTGTTATCAATGGGTTGAGTTATCCACGGAATTTTGCAGCCGTAACGGTACGGGAAGGAAATCTGGCTGGCAGCACTGGTCCAAGTCATTAGTGCGCGTGCGCATCATATGGGATATGATGGATCTGGCTTCACAACCAGGGTTCAAGGTGTGCCAAGAAAGTCTCCCTAGATGGCACCACAATGTTTGATTTCCATGCACTTTTGTGTACATAGTTAGTGTCGATTATTAAATTGTAATGGAAAATCCACAGAAGGAAAGGCGACGTCGGATCGGTTCTCAGCAAATTCCCATGATGGTGGCAATTGTTTTGCTAGCTGGAACTAGTGCGGTCTACTTCGTGTTTGTGTAAGTTACTGTTAATAAAGATACTGATATAATATCTCCGTATTTGCCCTCATCCAGATTATGTAAGCCAAGCTGTTGAATAATCGGAATAGTGCTTCGTAGTTATACACGTTGCCCTTTTCTATGTCTTTCGGTTTGACAAGGTAGTGTGTTTATTGTTTTTTTTTTATTCGGTCAGTCTGAGTTGGCTGTCAGATTGTCCACCTTTCTGCCAGTTGTTTTCGTTTATTCTTGTTTTTTGTTTGCCTGCCTACCTATCTACCTGCCTTAAACTCGCCAATCAATTTCTGATAGCCTTGTAACCAAATACCTGGATCCTACTATATGCGGTAAAGGTTCTGAGCGCAATTGCATTATGGTCTTTAAAATAATCATTAAATTATGGCAGTAAGTAGCTCATTTGGCAACGAGCTCAGGAGCTGTATCTCTATTGACATGACCACTCACGAACATTTGGACCCAAGGTTTTGCATACACATGTAAACTGTGAAATACTTGGTTGTATGGAAAAATGTTAGTTTTAGATATGGAGTGTTGCTATTATTAGAATTCTATTCAATGAAGCTTTTAAAACTTGAGCATTGACTTGAAATTTTTGAAGGCCTCCAAAGCTAAGACATTCAATGCTGCAACAGCAAAATACTGTTAGATGGCCACAATAGGATTAATTACTTTAAATGCCTTAAATGCTGTTTTCTTAAGTAATTTGTCTTTAATGGGGGAGTGCTAGAAAGCATTGCAGATTTTTTTCTGTTGTAGTTCATGCACATGCAGGAGTTTAAACATGGGCATCAGTGCTTTAATTTATTTTTACATTGTTCCAGATTTTTCAGTTAATCACTTTATGATACTCGTATTAGCTTCGCCTATTGCTCCCAAGCTTTCTGAAGCATTTTTATATTTTGCTTGGGACTATATTGATTAAACAAGGTTTTTTTTAAAAAGATTTGCTTCTCAATTTAACAGCATTAGTTTGGTTGTTTATATAGTATCTATTTAATACATTTTGAACTTTGGTTTCTTAAGATTGGTCCTACCTATGTTTTCGGCATGTTTATTTTTCTAGATGTCCATACTTGGTGGAGCAATATCATTTTGCTATTGCAATAGTAAATGGCATTCTAACACTATTTGTACTAATCATGTTTGCACAAGCTACATTTGTTGACCCTGGTGTTTTTCCTCGAGGTAAGGTAAATTTCTTGACAAATTTTTTTTGGATTTTTTTCTTTGCTGTTTGCTGCTGTGCTGTGTTGCGTGTTACTGCAGCTAGCATGTCCAAGTCCACGTCAACGATATCTAATAAAGTAATGCCTGCGCATATGCAAGTAATGCAGGGCAGTGTGATATGCATGCTATTTGGCTATGTGCTTATGGCACAGACAAGTGCATACTTGGATCGCTACCGAATCCGTATGATGCTCGATTTATTGGTTATAAAGGTGTTACTTACCACAAACATGCACCTATCATTGATGAGTTGCCTCCAACCTGCTTTTAAATTTAATTTTAATAACATTTTAAAAGCTTAACCTATTCTAATTGAGAAGTTTTGTTGATTGTAACAGATAGTCCTTTTGCTTGTTATATTAAAAAGCATTTTTGGCTCTAGTCAGCCAAGAATCCAATTCCCACATTCAAAATGTTTGCTGATGGCATTTAACGGATGGCCGCATCATTCTTGCAGCAAGCTTAACTATCTTACCAGTTCTAGTACCTGTCTTGGATTTCATAAAATGTCCTTGGAGTGAATGATGTCGAACCTGCTCTTGCCGTTTCCCAGCCATGCTTTGGTTTTTCTTAATTTTTTTATTGTTACTTTAAATAGTGTTAAAGCCTTTGAACTAAAACTTTGAAGTATGACATTATGGATTATGGAAGTTAGTTGCTATATTGTCATTGCTGCAATAATTGTTGAGTTTAGATTTTTAAAATGTGTGTTTTGCTTTAGCATATATCTTTATATGACACTTAGTTGCTTGAAGAGTTAGGATTTAGTTTTGTGAGTCTGCTTGTTATGAAACTGCCTATGTAAGATCTTCGTGGCAAGTTTGAAAATCGCTTTTTTTAAGCCGCACATTCTGAAGTAGACGACAACGACTTTCGACAGCCTTTGTACAGGAATGCTGAAATCAACGGTATAACTGTTAAAATGAAGTGGTGTGAGACATGCAAGTTTTATCGGCCGCCTCGTTGTTCGCACTGCAGTGTTTGTAATAACTGTGTTGAGGTAAGTTTATTGACTGCTATTGGTAATCTGTTTTCATCTTCTTCAGTTTATGATATTCTAGGCCGGTCTGTATTTTTCATGTATGTTAGATTAGTTGTGAAAATTCTGGTCTTTTCATTCAGTTATGTATGTTTCAGTTGAGTACGTTATCTCTTTTCCTTTTTGATATGCGTAGTTTTGCATGTTTTCCTTTACCTCCCCAAGTGCGTTAACGCAGACCAGTTCGATTGTGAAGAAAAGCGGGATTGCATGGTCGCTAAAATTAAAGCGACGGCCCCCGGGTAGAGGCGCCTCGATCGCTCCAGCTTGTTTCGGGTTATGAAATGTAGACGATGGTGTCAATTTGAGTAGGATACTAAATTTTGATGTCCCTTTGCTGTCATTTAATGTGGATGTTGTTTGTTGTTCTTATTTGGTTGCAGGTTTTTGACCATCACTGTCCGTGGGTGGATAACTGCGTTGGCAGAAGGAATTACCGCTACTTCTTCTTCTTCATTTTTTTCCTTTCGCTGCACGACCTGTTGGTCGTCGCTCTGACAGCAGTGTATGTGTTTAAACATACCGGTTGTTCTGTAAAAGTCTTAGCACCTCCGTATCTTTTCGTCGATCTTTGTATTGGAATAAGTGTGTGGAATTAATGTTACGTATAACCGTGATTTGGTGGTTACCCTTGTGTTTACCATCAACATTGTGTAAGTAATGTTCTAGAGTGTTTCTCATGCGTGTGTGTTGGCGGTTTTTAATTTTTTAATGCGATTCTCCTTCTCATATCATGTCACTGAAATAAAGCCCGGGTCGCAAAAGTTGCAATATCAGACATTTTCAATTTTCCACGTATTCTTATCGGATCGCAAGGTGTAGCCATTGTCGGATGGTAATCTCTAAGCAGCTCCGTGGTTCGGTTGTTTTGACTGGTGTGACTTCACCTCGGAAACGCTCACGGTAAACGGCCACTGTTCTTGACGTCATGAACCACACCATATGCGATCGTATGATATTATTGGAAGCCAGTCTCCTTATGGAATTCGCCTTTTATGAAGCCGGTCGTACTCAGAAGGAGGCAAAAAAGCCTCTTGAGTTTGTTTATGTTGTCATGTCGTTATTCGTTGTACTTGATCTAAAACGGAAAAACCCTTTTCTGAGCATGCAGTCTTGCAATCAATTCCTTGCAAATGCTTCCATGTAAGCGAGGCTTTGTCCTTACCTAAATGCTCTTCGACCCGTGTTGAAAAGTGTCTGGAGGTTTCTCGAATGCAACTGGCATTACAGCCAGGGCATTACAGGGTCGAAGAGCGTTTGGCAAGAGCAAAGCTTCGCATATGTGGAAGCATCTGCATGGAAGTGATTGCAAAAATGTATTACTTTATATTCATTAAGTTTCGCATAATCTGCTCCACATAATGTGTGGAATGTTGCACGACGGAGGCGCTGAGCGGCGGCAAAGAGCATGGGAATCCGCGAGACGGGGGGAAAGCAGCGGGTTTGCCATTTTCTTGCCTTCTTTATAGTTAGGTCGAAGACGGGCAACAAAGTCAGATAGTTCGTTGCTTGGCGTTTGTGAGATCTGGATATAATCTGCTCCGGTCAAGTCGCGCCTGTTTGTGATTCGGTCCCTGCTTTTCCGTTGCTATGACAAGCGTTTGGCCTCAAATGTCTCAATCGCCTCGAACAGTAAATGTCCGTGACGGTTTTCTGCGACGACGCTCATTTCGCCTGCGCCTTTAAAGTCAGAGTTCGTCGAATTCGTGAACGTGAACCGCGTCCTTTGCGATCTTTTGAAACACGGTTGATCTTGTGAGCAATGTGGTACCTAGTTTACGGCGTTTGAGTAGTTGCCTCTGCGTCATTACTAGTCTAGATAACCGCTGGTCGCGACGACTTTCGCGTAACTTGTGATCCTGTCGCGTGGTTTTGACTAGGTTTATGCTATCTAAAGCTTCTCCGATCCTTATTGGATTCGTGTTTTTCTTGACTGCTAGGTTGTAGAATAATTGTTATAATAATTGGTGGATTAGCAGCCTTTCCAGTAATTGGCTTGACCGTCTTCCATATTGGCCTGGTCAGTATGGGTCGGACCACGAATGAGCAGGTTAGTAGCTTAAGTGTGGGATGTTTCATTTCTGAATATATATTTTAGTTTAACTGTCTGTCAACACAAAGCCAAGTACTGAAATTCTCTACAGGGACATGGAAAAAGCAAAGCATGCAACGTTCCAACAACAACAACAAAAAAAAAAATCAAAACAGATGTAATGCTTTATCGCTATCGGGTAATACTAAGAACAATGAAATAGAAGCATAAAGCTGGCAAAGTAGCCTTGTCTTGATATGTGCCATGGACTCGCTCGTGTCTACGAGCTGCTATTATTTTGCGTATTGGCTGACATTCTTTACGCGCGCTGCGTAAGCATGGTGTTTTCTAACGGACTCGGGGCGGGGTCTTATATTCCGGTTAGTTTTGCTATGAAGAGCCCTCCTTGTCTTTTACATATGTGATTGTATTTGTATTGTGTTTTCGTTTTCATGTAACGAAAAGCTACTGTTGAAAGCTGGCGTCTTTAATCTAATTTAATGTAAAGGACTTTCTCTTTGTCTGGGGTCGGCTTATCAAGTATCTGTTGGAGCGAATAAATCTGAGTTAGTCGAGTTTTTCACTCACGTCTGTGGATGAGAAAGCTAATTATCGCATGCGTCTATCTTTTTTTTTCAATGCTTGTCCAGGTCACTGGTAAATTTGGCGGTGGTCACAACCCGTTCGACCTGGGCTGCTACAGGAACTGTTGTGCGGTGCTTTTTGGTCCCCTCCCTCCGAGGTACGTTTGTTCGTTGCTTTTGTTTCATGTTCACATCGTTGACCGGGAGCGGAATCTCTAGTTATCGCTGAATCTCTAGTTATCCTTAAGGGAATTGATCTGCTTTGGTTTTCATATCTTGACATGACACCTTTCAAATGCAGTCCTCCTTCGTTTGACATAGGTATTTATTTTTCCTAGGGAACTCAGATTTCTCTTTTGTATGTTTTTTTTGGTGTACCTTGAATGTTTGGTTCGGCTGTAAGTATACAGCCGGGTTATTCCTGTTGCAGGTATTTGGGATATAAAATGCCGAAAAGGAAACGGACGAAGCAGCCGCCAGCGCCTACCGTCACGATTTTTCCACCAGATAGTGCGGAGCCCTTGCGGCCTTCGCATGTGCAGATTGAGATGCAACCCGTTCATAACGACCAGTCGGTAAGTGGCTTATCTTTTACATTATAAGTGAACATACGTAATTGAGTATATATCTGTATTTTTGAGAGTGTATGTCTATACGGATCAATTGATTGATTGATTGATTGGTTGGTTGGTTGGTTGGTTGGTTGGTTGGTTGGTTGGTTGGTTGGTTGGTTAATTGATTGATTTCCATGTGGACTAGCATGATTGATTTGAAACTATTGATTGTTTGCTCAATCGATTGATAGATGCAGACGTTATAGCACTTCGTTATGAATTCCTGTCCGGGTTCATTTGCTAGCTCCTGTTAGTCAAGTTTTCTTAAGGGAACTTGACTTTGGTCCTAACTGTATTGGTGCAATGAGAGATCATATCCTTATCACACTTTTTCTTGCATTAGCCACAGCCGACCGTTCGTGGAGGTGGCTGGACGGGCATTCAAAGGCCAACTGATAGTCCGCTGAACGATTCCGGCCGGCCAGTGAGTGCACGTTACACGCCGAGCAGTGAGAATTTGTCACGGTTCGTGGCGAGTTACGAGGTTTCCGTTTGATGCTATTTGGTGATGACCTGCTAAGCTATTTGAAATTTTTGGCCACCCACTTTTTAAGACGGTCGTTGCCCCATCCCTAAGCGTTTTATAGCCAACGTTTCCGATTTGAGATTTTTCGTCTCGAAGGAAGTGATAGAGGCGACAATCTTCTGTTGTTCTGTGGCGCAGGACTTCCCATCGCCGATGCGTCAGTCACAATAATGCCGTGGTTCGATTCCTGGGCCTTCGTATTGTCTGCTAGTTATGGTGTAAAGGAAGCAGTCTTCGTAAACTTTTTGCGGGGCTTTGATACAGCTTGTTCGTCGGCTGAGTTTCCATGCTTCATTCGGGGGGAAACGAGTATACTAGTGCGTATAATTTCCTGAAGCGCTTCACTTGACCCTTGTGACGTGGTGTTGATTATGTACGGCGTAATCTATGCCGTACATAGTGCTCGTGGTCGGTCAGGGGGTAGTCCTGTTGGTGTGGGGCCGTTTCATCCTTGCGACTTTATTTTTATTTTCTAGATTATCATATGCATTAAAGAAATGCATTGTGCGCTTAGGTTGTTGTTGTTTTTTTTCGCATTTTTTTCCATATAAATTTTGTTCAAGTTTTTTTTTTCGTGTGAATATTTTTACGTTAACATGAGTTGTACATGGAGATAATTATTTATACAATAGATTTAGCGTTTTCTCTATCATGTGGTTCACCCAGCGATGCGGTTTCAACCTTACGAGCTCCTTTCTTGGATGTGTATTCATCTTGTGTCGTATTGAGATACGGGGGGGGGGGGATGGGTACGTGAGCTAAGTGAAGTTTGCTAAACCGAGTCTGGTAATTAAGCTACGTTAGTTCTCTAGGATCATTTACTCACCAAAGCTGTAACACTTGGTAGGTAATGTCTGCATCTCTCTTATCGTTATGTGTGTTATTTCTTGTCAATTGACGTTATATCCCTTTATCCTGATTGTACCGTGAAAAAAAAGCTAACGAACAAGCATAAAGCAAGTAGTCAAAAAAAAAAAAAAAAAAAACTCAGCGATTTCTCAGTTTTATTTATTATGCTACAAGTCTGTGACCAGGGTCTTTTGACAGACGGTACTCTGAATTTAATGTCTACGCCACCATTGAAAGCTTTGTTCTGACTCGAAGGTATTTTGGAAGTCGCCCTAAACCAAATACAATTCTGGCAGCAATTTGCTCTGATGGTGCGTAGAAAACTACTGTAATAAGGCTTACCAACTGTGCACAATAAACTTGCTTGCCGACTATGAACTGCACTCTGGTTTGAGTGGATATTGTTTCCGTATTACGACCAGCAATAGGAATGCCCTATACATAATATATTGTATTATAACTTGTTCACTCAAGCTTGGTTAAATATAGATTACGAGAACCTCCTCTTTGTATCAATAATAAACTGGATTATCGCAAGAAGAATTTTCCTGTTAGTAATGTTATTTCGCTCTCGATAACCGTACAAGAGGTTTCTTCGTAGCTCTTCAGCACAAACGTCTACTATTGGAAGCCCCAAAAAAATCAGAGTGTTCAGTAAAGTGGCATTCAATGTGCTGAATGCCTTGCATTCGAACGAAAAGGTGGGTGGTGTTCTCAATGCCATCGTAAGAGGCACGGCATGTGGGACCATCGGTACGTGCAAAATCATGCAGACAGTTATGAGCACGTCGCTTAGGCAAGCCTAAAATGTGTTAAAACCTTTAGGCCAGTCGGATGGTGGATTTTATATGTGGATTTTGCAGGTGTATTACTTATGTCAATGCAAACTTACAAGAAACCTAAGTCTAGATCTTATAGTGGCTTTGTCTAAGTTTATCCAACCTGAAATTACGGATGGAGAAACTAATTTTTGAATTTTGAGGTACGACAGACGACGTTATCGATCGTAAACCTTGTCCGGAGTTGGTACCCAGACTTCCTATGCAGTACTCAGGATGATAAGTAGGCCAGGAACGAACATTTTACTTCTTTTCCGGAACAAGAGTAGTCTTCTACAACAGCGTCTGTTGGCTAATGTTTTCCATCTCATGTCGTCATACAGTTTTGTTGCTGAGCTGCCCTTCCAGGCGCCAGTAATTGCTAAGGCTACTTGGTATTAAGCGGACTCAAATTTTTATTAGCTTTCATAGCTACTGAGGGAGTGATACACTACGTCCGCGTAATCAAAAGACGGCCTGACAATCAATTTGCAAATTGTAATGAGACTACCTTTAGTAAAATTTTCGAAGCAAGTTCAGCCCAGTTCGTGACTTAAACGATTTTTTGGCTGTAACAGGTGAAATGAAGTTATCTAGTGTTAGTATCATTATTATCAGTATCATTGATCCAAAAGGTTACTCAATTTATTATCACTGTAAAAGGGATTTTGATCGCTATTTGCTGATTATATATTTATAACTTTAAGCATTTTGGTAAGAAGGAGTAACTCCCAGAAAGCGCGCTTCTAACTTATTGGGATTTTTTGCTAACTTCACCATTTGCTAAAAAAGCTTCCACGATAGTGGTGCCGGATTTCCCTACTAATCCGGTTTTCCATGGCTTAATATTATTCCCATCTTCGAAATTAGCTGCGCAGAGCCGAATCTTAAGATGAAATCGTATTGACGTATTTGTAACTCTATGCGCAGAACACAAAATCTAGTTGAGATGGCGGCGATGACATGAACAATCCAATAACCGGCTTTTGCGATTCGGAAGCAGTAACCAATGGCTTCAGCAGCCGCAACGGAACATTATCACATGATCACTTTCACAACGTGCTGTAATTGGAAATTCGAATCAAAAGGCACTAAAGTCAATACGCCATTTAGAGAATCTCGATACGTGATGATAGATTTCCTCCGTAGACTCAGCAAATGTCGAGAAATTTCTAACGATGCAGGAGGTCTTGTGAAACGCGCAGCCTACACCCTACAGGGAAACCTGTCAAAATTTTTGCTGCTGCAGCCAATGTTTTAATTTTATATATATAAAGATTGAAGGTTGCAACTAAAAAAAAAAACTCGCTGGCATACAAACCCACTTCCCCAGTCTTCGGGTAAAGAAAAGGATGACCGTATTGGTTATAGGATTTACGTCCAAAACAAAAAGTTTTGTTCGCATGGAATTTTTTGTTTTGCTTTGTAAGCTTTTGCGAATGATGTGGATCCTGACCTAGATCTCTGCTTTTAAAGCGATGTTGAAACAGAAACCAGCTTAAGCCTTCAGTACTGTGTTCTGTTAATTTGAAGTTGTCTGATTCTCTCCTGGCTGTCTATGAATGGCGCTGTTTTAGCGTCAAGAAGAAAGCGACCAACGCTCTTGCGAAAAAATAGCTTGTCGGATTCTCTAAGTTTTTAGATATTCCTAGTGCTTAGCTAACTTGCCTGTGACTTCTTAGACAAGTTAGATACCTCTAAGAAGAGTTTGAGTATAAATGTTTTTATGAATAACCTAGACAGTGTCAGCAATATGCTGGAACAGGGATTTTCCCATTGTTTCTATAAAAGCTGTGTTCTTACCGTGCTGATTGCATTTTTCATATTTTTTTTTTTAGTTGCCTTGAAACCGAGAGTTTATTATTTTTTTTGCAATATGGTTTGTGTCCATACTGATTTCTTTCTTTTATGTAGTAACAGGATGGCAGTCCAAGCAAAGCCGTTAGCATGTGATCTTGATCTAAAAACCAGCGAATTTGATGAGCCTTCAATTGTGAAGTTCTCAAATCAAAAGTCAGTTGCATTTGACCTTATTTTCATTGAAGATAAAATCCTTGAAAGTATTATTGATGTTCAGACTGTAGCAGTTTCAAAGCGAACTATGCTCAGTGGCAAGAGATGCTTGGCAAGAAAGGATGAATTGGAAAAGAAGCTTAGCCGAGCTGAATTGAGGAAGCAGGTTAGCTTTGTTTTGGAATAGTTTTACTATAAAATTTTTTCTAATAAAAAAATGTTTTAAGGTGTTTTATTTGAGTAAAAATGTTTTTATAATGCAGCCATGTTTTAAATATAGAAATAGTTTCTATTTGTATGCTTGAAGTTAACAGGAGCCTTTCTATTGTAATGCTTTGTTGACTAAATGTTTATCTGTCATTATTATAATTGTTTTGTGCTTAAGAGCGCAAGGAGCTTTATGGTGCTTGGTTTAGGGTATGTGTTATATCTTTGGGATTAGTTTTCATTTGTTACATTTTGTGCCAAAATGTGCTCTTTTCTTCTTTCTTTTCATTTGTTTGCATTTTAATGAGCAATTGTGCTTTGTTCCTTTGAATTAATCGATTTAAGGCTGTTTCTACTGCGCGTGCATATGACATAACCAGATAATACTGCGTAAACGCTTAGCTCTGATACATTGACATGACTTGAATTCATTTCTGCATAAGTTGCCCTCTAAGTTGCCTGCTAAATAGCCCTGCGTATTACACACACCGCTCTAAATTCACTTTAATGCATGTTCATTCCTGGCCATAATTGTTGGCTGGGTTTTATTCTTATCCTGATGAAACCATATAGCATCGAGCACCAAGCTGGGCATTGTCAGCCAGTAGGTCTATCAGCAAACAAGATATGCTTCGGCAGCTGTAATGCATTCTGCGGATTTGACCAAGCCATTGCTGTTGTTGTTGTGTTTTTTTTCTAGTTTTTTTTTCTCAACTCAGTTGTGGGCTAATCCATTGATTGTCATCTGATTTCAGTACTTGTATATAAGTAATGTGGATGGTCAATGTATCAATGTATAGAACTGATGTAGTAGCCTGTGAAATCATGTATCTTTTATTGCATTGTCTCTAGAAAGAGAAATTTTAAAAGCCTTTTTTTGTCTATTTTTTACTGTCTGTAATATGATTCAAATGATTGTTTTTTTGGCCCACTCAAACCATCAAAGGCAGCCATCTATTAGACCCATGTTTTGACTGTCAGCCCATGTCTTTTAGAATTCTTGACCCTAGCATAAGCCCTACTTTGTTACCAATAAGCTTATAATCAGGAATCTCCTTTTTCATTTGCATACAAACATTATTTATGGCAGCCAGAGTCAAACGTCTTGATTTAGCATTCTGGAATAATCCTAACTATGAAATGGTTGGAGGTTTTTTCGATATAAGATGGAAAGTGAGTAACAGCATGCAGGATTTTTTAGCACCTTTAATACTCCCCCAAGTATAGCCCAACCCCCAAACCAAAGAAGCAAGTGAAGCCTATCCAATGTGTACTTTCTTGGGTAACATGGTGGCGTACAAACAATGTATTTTATTTCATTATTTATAAGAATTTGTACGTTTAGAGTTTTCAGCAGCGAAGGCTTGATCGTATTCGAATGAGGCACGAGAAAGCTTGCCAATTCTCTCTACAATTACAACAGTTTTTGCAACAAAGAGCTGAAGTTTCTCTCTGCTGCGACAAGGAACGCATGGCAAATCTAATGATGTCTGCGCAAGATGTATTGACTGCTTTTACCAAATTAAGTGAAAAGCTTGCAAATGCCGAATTAAGCTTGCCTACAAAAGAATGCCTGCTTCCGTACCTGAGTCATGAGAACAAAGGGTCTTATAATCTTAATGATGCAAAAGGTGAGATTTCTGCTACTATCTCCCCCTTTTTATTTGATGCATTGCTTTTTATCGTCAAATATATATATATATATATATATATATATATA
>QQSS02083978.1:0-17236 GCA_003687565.2 Craspedacusta sowerbii
GGACAGGGAAGAAGGAAGGGGAGGAGGGAGGAGGAGGGGGAGGGGGGAGGGGAGGAAGCAGGGAGGGAAGGCAGGCAGGCAGGCAGGCAGGCAGGCAGGCTGGCAGGCAGGCAGGCATGCTGGCAGGCAGGCAGGCAGGCAGGGCTGACAGGCAGGCAGGCAGGGCTGACAGGAGGATTGGGGCTGACAGGAGGATTGGGGCAGGCTGACAAAGGAAAGAAGGAAGGCCAAGTTAAATATAAAGCTGAACGGGACCACTTAAGTCAAAACTAACCTGACTCCCTTCCAATCCAGCAGGCAAGCACAATCGCTTTTTCGAAGCGTCCCCCACCAATTCAGGCGACAGCAGACAAAGAGCATAATGAAGGAACTGAACGAGTGCCTGGAACAAAAAACAGCAGGCAATAAAATTTCCACAAAAATGTGATCACTTGCAAATTAACAAAACACCGACAAGAAAAGATTGCCCAAGAACGAAAACCGCTATTTTATGGTCAAGCGAGATCAACTTTTCGATCTCCTGCAAAAGTTAACTACAAAGACAAGTAGACCCCAATTTCGAAAGATTTGAGGCCGCGATGCATCCACACACACAAGACTGAATAGACGCAAGAGCAACTGACGCATGATTCTAAAAATCAGCACTAGAGTAAAGTACTGTTGGTCCAAGAGAAGAAATACTCGGACACGTTCCATGCAACCTACGGCGAAAGATTAGGAAGAAATGAAAGCAAACATAAAGAATAAGAGAGTGAATAAGATTTATGTCAAGACCACACGCAACGCACCAGTGCTTCGTTTTGACTGACACGGACTAATTCTGCTTGCAGAGCGGCTTCGTTCACTGGCATCATCACAGCGAAACACCTGCCCCATGTCCAGTTAAGGGTTCACCAACATTTGATGCGACAGATGCCTGGTAGCACTAAGAGCGCATACTCACGCAAACACACACATACAAACATCTAGGAACATACATATGCACATACATCTACATCTACATCCACATAAATAAATAAATAAATATATATATATATACATATAATATATATACGCGTTTTAGGAAGGATAATAAATGCACATACATATACAAACATATACCTATAACTAACTTTGTAACTGAAGGAAACTTCATAACTTTGTGGGTAGACAAGCCCTTGCCTGAACGAATTGTGATCTCAAACCTTAGACCCGACCTGGTGCTGTTGATTTAAGGAGTAAGAGAGTCTTGCTAGGAGAGTTAACTGTCACCGTGGGAGGAAAACCTACATGATGCCCACGAACGAAAACTTGAAAAGTACGCGGAGCTGCAGGTGGAGATAAGTAGCGCAGGATGGGATACTGAACTTCTTCCATTTGAGATCGGCTGCCGAAGCTTTGTGTGTTCTTCAGCGCGAGTATTTTTGAGGAAAGCGGGAGTGGAACGAGGTCAAACAGTGTTGCGTGAAATGGAAAAGGAAGCGGAGGAGGGGAGTGCTTGGATCATACGGACATGGAGACGGCATCATCTGGCAAGCTTGAACGAGGTGGCATGAGTGAATCGCACCAAATACGTGACAACATGGACTTGGGCGCAACAACTTATAGCTGTTGCGGACCGACCACTGTGAGAGATTCTGTGCTTGATGGGTCGAAATCTCCGTGAACAGTGCCGCACAGCTGATGATCCACGTTCCTGGGTTGCATGGATTCTTACCATGTTCTCACATTATACATACACATATACATATACATATAAAGATACACACAGCACAGACTAGTGCTAATAATACCAAATCGAAAAAGAGGGCCTCCACTAAATATGTTCAATTGAACTGATAAGCTTTGGAAGAACAGAAGGAAGAGTGGCGTACAGAGAAGTACTAAGCAAAGCCTGGCAACAACAAATCCAATCCGTTGAACAAGGATACAGGTACTTCGCGGGCAGAATCTGAAGGGGACAGCGCGTGCTAACAACCTTTTGCGATAGCTGCTGCATCCGCTGCTTACTGCCAACGTCCTTCCTAGACACAACAACAACAACAACATTGAAGAGCCATCGTAAAAACAGACAAACTTTACGCGACACCAGTAGCCTGGGGTGGAGGGGGTAGGCAATGAACATATGAACTGCGCTGAGCAATCTCCTCACACCACCGTCTAACTCCGGGAGTCAAATGACATGATCATTCTCCAGTGGAGATGCAGCAACAAGACAGCGGGCTACCCGCCCGAAAGGATGTTACGACGAGCGCTTAAAAAACGACATTTTAAAGTCTCGAGCTTACGTAGAGACTTTCAAGCGGAAAGAACAAAACTTCAAGGAGAAAGCAGGCGGCAGATTTTAGCAGTACAATATGACAAACGGAGGCTACATGTTGGTTGCATATTGACGGCAAAATCTTGAAGTTCTGCGGCGTCGACTGCCTGAAAGGCACTATGAGATACTTCGATGAACTAGTGCTTGGGCAAGCAATGAAACCCAACAACGCAAACTGCGACGGGGGGGGGGTGTGGGGTGTGGAAACGCACATGGCAGATTTTAGGCGTACATTATGACAAACGGAGGCTTACTTGAGAATTAATCTGACGATGCTGACGAGAAGCCCCTCCGGTGCCAGCGCCACGTTTCCCACACAGCTTTCAAGCAGGTCCTGTAAGAACAGACAAACCTCACAGACTAACTATTCTGCAGACATAAAATAGAGATCAAAGCATCTACAATTAAAACATACCTAGAAAACACTATTCCAAAGAATTCCACCCGTTTAAGAGACCTTAACCACGCTACCGTCTGCCCACATTTCTCTCGACAGCTGAGTTTGAATTTAAATGAGATTAGGCTTTGATTTTGAATGCTAATTGTTGCCTTACTTCTTGATTAATACCAGCTCTGATTACAATGTTTAATACGATGGCATCGCGCCTCGCGATGAAAAAAATGTTCTTCTGAACTATAGTAAAACATTTTTTTCAGCAATGCCGTAAAACAAAACTAAATAGTTGCAAAAGAGTACACATATCGAATTAGCTTCAGAGCAAACCGGACGACTGACTGGTGTCCGGAGAATATACTCTGAAAACAGCTGGAAGCAGGTGGATAACATCGACTTTAGATCTTATCGCTGGTTTGAACGTCGACGATTGGCACGACTCAACTGCGGCCACTTTGCATGGGAGAACCCAGTAAGACGCTGGTTAATCTGGGCCCGGAAACTCACTACAGTGCCCGAGGAAAACCTGAATCTGAATCGCCGAGAAGCCGCGTGATCATTAACTGGCCGAGTGTACAGGACAAGGCAGCGTGGAAAGCAATCGAGGATGATGTTACATTAGGGTTAGTCATACCTCGAGGCTCAGCTGTACCGAAGGCAGAAGCTATGACGAGCGAGCATGGCGAGGAAAGACTTGGTATAAACAAGCGAAAGAATGCACCATCCGGGAAGGTGTAAGAGGCACTCGCGAAGGAATATTTGAACGAAAATTTCGTGTGTGGCGGATGGTATCTGTACACACAAAAAAAACTCGATTTCACGTCAGGGAATCAGTTCCGGCCCATGTCTTCGCTGAACGTGGAAGGAAAGGCGTTCTTTTCAGTATCGCCAAGGAGGCTCACAAATTTTCTACAAGCTAATGGTTACGTGGACTCAACCATCAAGTTACGTGATAGTCAAGGATCGGTGACGCATGGGATGCTGCATTTTGCGCTTGAATTCTTACATTTACCACGCAAACTGAGGTCATGATTAGCTGCATATATCGACCAATTTAGATTCGAGAGGCTAGTGCGTCTTGAGAAGGAAATTGCGATGATAACGTCAATATCACCAATTCTCTCTCTGCTGGAGATGGGGGTAATACGTCGTTGTACGGGATGTGTACGCGACCAGAAAGCTTTTATGGACGACATTACAATACTGGAAGATGACGTTGAAAAGGCGAGAGAGGTGCTCAAGCGGTTGCAGGAACTAAAGGTATGGGCGGAAATGAAATTTAAACCGACGAAATGCCGATTGCTTTCATTCGTGAAAGGAAAAGTCACAAAGAATTCAAAATAAAAAAGGAGAGAAGTCCAAACATTCGAGAAAAAGGACTCAAGAAAGAACCTGGGCACATGCTATTCATTCTGCCAAAGTCACTATGTCCGGGGGCACTTGATCCGTCGAGCGCACCACTGCAGTTCCCGCTATCGTCAGTTGTTGAAGAGTAGAAGGTGGTCAATGTGCGAGTGCAGCGTGTGTTGATGAAGTCCAAAGATCAAAGAATAAGATTAAATCCCCCAGAGAAAATCCCCCCAGTCGAACAGAAAGGGATCTTGGAGCAATAAGTCAACTTGGCCGAAACCATGGCAAAACATAGGGAAGTAGCGGGGATGGTACAGGACTCACGAACGAGCCTGGTGGCAGGAAAACGATAGCTCGGACTTGGTCAGAGGTAAGTGCACAGGAGAGAAGGAAACTAAAATTGGACGAAATCCGGGCATTGGAGGCGGAAGGCGCATGGCGGTGGCTGCTCAAGCAGGCCAACAGGGACGGTGGCTCAACTGGAACGGCGCAGAAAGGCTGGAGCTTACCTGAAGTAGCGTATGGGAAAGACGCCAAACATGCAGAAGTGCCTGATGCTCATGGCATAAGGTGTTTATTTATCACCGGCAAATCAGCTCCGATGGAATCTGAGTAGAGCAGCGAACTGCAACTTATGCGAAATGTATGTGAGTTTACACTTCCTTCTCGCGGTTTGCCCTGTGACTCTGGCAAAGGGATGGTACACGTGTAGACACAACCGAGCTCTGGAGGTAGTTGCAAATCTTTACAACTCTGCAAGGCTTTACACGTGGCACGAGTTCCGGAAAGAAGAACGCGCAAGATCAGCTTTGCAGGTAAAGAATCGACGACCTGTCAGAAAACAAGGAAAGCGTGAATAAGCCACGATTGGGAAGAGCGATTGGATAAACGGTAGCCTGAACCCGTTGTGATGTCAAACCAAAGACCAGACCTGGTGCTACGGGGATGTAGGGAGAAGGACAGCCTTGCTAGGAGAGTGGACTGTCCTTTAGGAGGAGAACATACATGATGCACTTACATGGTGCATGTAGAAATAAGCAACGCAGAATGAGATTCCAACGTCCTTGGCTGCCGCGGCTTTGTGTGAGCTTCAGCGCGAGTATTTTTCAGGAAAGAGGGAATCGAACGAAGTCAAGCAGTTATTAATGAAATGGCAAAGATAGCGGGGAAGGGGAGTGCTTGGATCTTGCGGACATGGAGACGGCATCATCTGGCAAGGGTGAACGCAGCAGCATGAGTGGCTCGCACCAAAAAAGTGACCACATGAAACCGGGCGGAACAACTTATAGCTTATAGGTGGTCGTCAACGGCTATACCTTGAAAGGAGCCTGAGTATACGATGTTGAAGTGACCAGCTTGTCTCTTGGTTACATATAATATAAATTCGTTTACAAATTGTGGCATAAAATATATGATCGTTTAAAAAAACGATCTGTCTTTTTTAATTGTTTCTTTCATTCCTGACGATGACTGTGGCTTGGTGGAAATGTATCGAAGCTTGAAAGTGTGGTTCTCTTCCTTCGACTATGCGCAAGTTCATGATTAACGCCGCTCATTCGCATATTCGAAGGAAGAGAACCACTCTTTCAAGCTTCGACGCGTTTCGACCAACCAACTATCGTACGCTTTCTGGTTATTACGAACAGTGGCATGTACGGCCACTATGCAACATGAAAAAAAAAAAAAATTCTCCTGCATTTCACAGATTCCATCACCATCATTCTGCCTGTAAACGCATTAAATTTTCGACCAAGGAGAGGCTAACACGGCCTTTCGGCACACAATCAGGGCATGTTACAGTTTATTCGTGGAAAAGCTCCCTGGCAAAACCTCAAGCACACGCAAAGGTTTGCAAGAAATGAATTTGGCATCGCAAAACAGACGAGGTCCTTACCAACGCATTGAACTTCAAGATGCACGAAAACAAATCTTCGTAGAACCTAAAATGACGAGCAACAACGCACACTAGTACTTTGCAAAAAAAAAAGCCACAAGCATTCAAATAAAGGTACCGGCAGCCAAATACATACCATACCTTTCAACTAAACCACAGGTCATAAAGGAGGAGAAAAGACTAACAATTTTAAGACGTTCTAGATATTACCCTCAAAGACATAAATCCAGAGGAAAATTCAGGCCTCAAGTAGTGATAAAGACGGACACTTAATAGAAAACAACAGAACACGAAACATGGTTGCAAGTAAGCTTGTAACCAAACAAGCAACGTCAGACAAAATCTGCACAAGGCGTTACAGGAACAAGGAACGCTCTAAAAACAAGCAAGATACTTATAAACTACACAAATTTTAAATAGCTTATAATTTACACCTGAACACTAACTTAATCATTGTGTAAGTATACAATACACACATTTGCCTTGAACACGCAAAAAAAGCAATGCTTCAATAACAAAGATACACAGAAACATAATCGAAATGCCACGCTCTGCAATATTCCCAAATCACCTAGGGTGTAAATACACAAAAAAATAAATAAAGACAATCTGCCTCCGTATACATTAGACCATTCAGCAAAATCGCAAGAGATCTTAAACATTATTGATTTCTTACCGCCTAGGCAGACATTTTTTTTCGATGATGTATTTCATGCTCTGACTGCACCAAAAGCCCTCTTCGTTAAGACAACGTCGAAACATCTTCGCAAAGAGCGAGTCAGTTAACAGAATCTTTGGATACCTGCGAACCTACAAAAAGTATATATATAAAAGACAAGACAAGACAAGACAAGAATTCATTTTTCCCAAAGAGCATAGAAATAATTACCCGTAAACGCATAAGCGATATAAAGCAAATGCAAAAGGGGAAGGAGAGCTCTTCGTAGCATAGCCGATCGGAGTTGAAGACCCCCCCCCCCCCTAAATAAGTATCCGCATTCTCCACTGATATACAAATTACAATTATAAAAACGTACATTAAGCATAAGGTCGTTGCAATAGCTTTAAGCAAAATTGCAACCAAGTGTAAGCAAATTTGGGTTACCCTGCAATGCTAGATTTCATTGAATTTATGTATGGCATTACATTTCGCAAACTAGGCTGCCTAATTTGCTCCTAATACTTGGCAGTATAGCGAACAACAAGATTTCTTTGGAATTACGTCTTACTAACACTCAGGCCAATATCGAAGTCCATAAGCTCAATCAGGATTTTTGGTCGAAAACTAGTTAAGGATCGGTCACCATAAGTAACAGTTCGCGTCACTGGCACATTGAGCTGTTTATTTCCGTCATTTCGCTTGCTTCGAGGGTATGATCTCAATGAGAAGAGTGATTTTAAGGGTAACGGCAGGTCGTTGTTTTTTCAGTCAAACATAAAGGTAGATCTATTCAGTTCTATTATATCATCAAGCTTCAGTACTTTCATTTCTGCAAATAGTTTTGATGTCGGATCGTCAATATTCGAGAACTTTATAATTCGGAGCGCCCGCTTTTACATGCGATATATTCGTTGCAGAGTTGCTCTATTTGCGAAACCCCAAACAAGGCATCCGTATGATTGATGGCTTTGAACAAGGCTCAAATACAGACTTTTAAGTGTTTCCAAAGAAACGTAATGACGAACATATGATACAACTCCAGCAACTCTGGATAACTTTTTCGAGAGTTCGGTAATATGGGGATTCCACGTCAGAGAAATGAAGCAAACCAGTCATTTGCGTGAGCTCTCATGCCATAGTGCTCCAGCTCTCTTAGTAGTATGTTATGATTGACAGTGTCGAAAACCTTTTGTAAGCCAAGGAATACGCCGCAAGTGTTATTTCCTTTGTCAAATGTGACTTGACGCGCTCAACTAGACTGACAAGGGCATGATTTGTTGATTTATTCTTCCGAAAACCGAACTGCAATAGACAAATTAAATCATGTTTTTCTAAGAATGAATACAGGCGATCATGCATGGCTTTTTCAAATATTTTACTTGCTTGACAGAAGTGAGATCGCACGGTAGTTTGAAAGGATTCAGCAGATCCTGATTTATGCACGGGGACAACTTTCACCAATTTTTAACACGTCGGAAAGCAACCTTGTGCGAAAGACTGGTTAACAACAAGTGACAGAGGAAGCGAAATGACTTTGCTCGTTATTTTTAAAAGCCGCGTGGGTATGCTATTGGGTCCTGACGATTTCGATATTGGAATAGCATTAATAATTTTAGATACTTATGTGGCTGTTGCGTCTGAAATGAACATACTGAAGCTAACATTCGATTTCAAATAGTATTTAAAGTCATGCTTGGCAGCATTAGTTATTATCAAGCGACTTGCCGATCGAGGGGAAGTATGAATGAAAAGCAGTAACGATGTCTCTAGGATTTGAGAAAGTGCCCTGCCAAAGTAATCCTTCCTTTGCCTGATTCCGCCCACATCCACCTCGCAGCATCATGAAGTTCAAGAACGTATTCACAAGCCGAGATTGTTTATACCCCTTCTTCATCACCTCAGAATTTTTACGGATAGCCGCCATTCGCACATGGAGATCAACTTCTTACCGCACGGGAGAGACATTTCTTATTCTTCCCGATTAAAATGGTGATAAAATCCAGGCTTTGGTGGCATGTCATCGAAATACATAAACAGGACAGATTTGCAGAGCTGCAACCTTGCAGGACAGCACTCAGAAAGCTACCTATAGACGAGTCTCTAACCTGTTCGTTTTCATCGACTAGTTCAGTTTGGTTTTTAGCCTTTTTAGGATCACTTTTGTCTAAAACACAAGCACCTAGCAAATCAGCAACTGATCAAATGCGTACATGAATAAATGCAAAAGCTAATATTAATGCTAATAAGTAATTACGTTCTTGCTGCACTACCCCACAGTCAGCGAGAACATGGACTACGCTCATGTTCACAAATAAGCACTGCAAAAAGGAAAGCAAATACAGGTAAACTTACAAACTATCAACGTATATCCGTACCAAGAAAGAAAAGAAGAAAATGCCAGAGAATGCTAAGTGTGAGAAACATATGGAAGTTTAATAACAAAAACAAAAAACTTCCTTGAGATGCTACCATGCAAAACTGGAAGCAAACATAATTTCTACTATTCCATATCAACCTCATTTGAGGGGAATTTCACTTTTAAAAACCTACATCTGCCTCAGCAAAACATGGCACACAAAGGAAGACCTCCACCAAAGGTTGCAATATAAACAATGGCCGCACAGAGCTCCAATTAAGATGGCTCACCAGACAAGCTGAAAGCATCGCTCTCTAGAAGACTTCGGAAATCCGCCAAGGACTTAAACTAAAACAGCAGGATAAGATGACGAAATGGTGGGACAGGGAGAAACCTACAAACTCAAAGTACGTCAGAACCTCAAAAAATTTATATTTAGCATCTCAGGAAGACTTATAAATCTCAATATATACATGATAAGGATACAAAAAGCTAATGTAAGACGAGACTAACAATTAATGCTATAATAAAATCAATGTCTCTACATGAATGCTACTACTTATAAGACTTAATTAAAGTGCTCAACTAAATAACAACTTAGTTGAAGCCTCACTTTCTAAGCTTCCTTTGTGCTTAACAAAATTCCTAGGTATCTACCGTCATGAATACTCACTTCATAGCATAACTATTTAAAGTGTTTGTCTTGTCAGTGGATAGACAGTACATTAGACCCACAGGAAGCACACAGCTGCAGCATAAAGTTCAACATCGTATTCACACATAGCCAAAATTGTTTGTAGCCGTGTTTCATCACCTTAGCATTTTCGCAAATAACTGCCATTCACACATGGAGATCACCTTCTCTCTGCACGGGAGGGACCTTTCTTATTCTTCCCCATTACTTTGGCTTCTACCTTTATAAACACCGACTTCATAGCATAACTATTTAAAGTGTGTGTCTTGTCAGTGGATGGACAGTACATAAGACCCACAAGAAGCACACTGAAGCTTTGCATGCTGATGATGATGGCAATCCCTTGCGAATATAGGACATGAAGTTTACTAGTGCTAACTTGGGTTCATGATTTCGTTCAAATGGCAATTGCCCAGAAAACCTTCTTGGAATAGAGACACTAATTGATTAAACTTGGCTAGCTTATGATCAGCTGGGGCCAAAATAATAAGCATGCACAACTAAAGAAAGTAATTTAGCACTACAAACCCCATCCACATCTATTGGCTCCGCAACAAGGACCTCGTCTGAGACCACACACTTTCGCTTATGGCCCTACAATGACAATTACTAAATCAAAAACTAGCCAAGCACAAGAACATGCAATAAGCTCTTCAGAGAATATGTAACCTTCTGTCTAAAAAATTAGGTGAAGTAAAAAGCTACTCCACACATCACAGTTGAGTTGCAGGCATAAAATAACGGAATATGTAGATAATAAAGAATTTCATGTATAGCCCATTGAATTTCTGTCATAGAAAAAATACACCTATAAATAAGGTCATGAGAACTACTACACACAGAAGATCAGACAGTAACTCTATGGCAGCATACAACTTACCACATCTTGCGTCAACGGTATTGAGTAAACAGGCAATGTCTGACAGCATGAACTTGCTCTACAAATCACACAGCAGAAAAGATGACATGATGATTGTTATTTAAGGCAAAATGATTAACCAAGCTTAACCATGATTATATGATTTTAATAAGAAAATACAGTTCACTATAGATTGGAATATAAAATGATTACCTTACTTCTGTGCTGCCAAGCTGGTTGGCTAGTGTGGCTAATCTTTCCATGCCACAGCAGCATCCACATATATGAGCTGTGTGAAATGAGTGAAAATTACTATTCCTAAGACATCTGTAAATAGACAAATATAGCAAAGAACTGTAACCTAATGTATAGCTATTATGATCACATTACAAGGACACTTGTGCATCAACAAAACTTAATAAAGATTATCATCAGAAATTCAATACCATTATTCAACAATAACAACCATCTATATATTGATTATATTGACTGGCCTCGCCACTATAAGGTAATGGACCAAAGCCAGCAAAGGTATGCAGTTCAACTCACAACAGGATACCAGCAATTGCATATTGTTAAACACAGTGTAGTGTTTATATCATTTAAATTGTGGAGAAGGTAAACACTTATTACGTGCATAATTTAGTAAGCTTCATTTGGATTCAGTTGCATGATTACATGATTGGAAAAATCGAAGCTTAGTGATGCAGACGTCCAGAACGCATTAAAGCAACAAACCAAAATGCAAAGCTAAAAAATGCAAATCACAAAAGCTTACAACCTGCCTGTAAAAAGGTGGTTCACTAGCTGACTCTCAACTAGAAATTTGTATGTGAAAGATGCACCTAGAGTTCTATACTATAGAAGGATATCTTTTTTACGAAGGAATTAGATCAGAGACAACTAATTAAAACGAATCTCAGAACTTCATTAACTGTGAACTTTGAATATCAGCATGCTCAAAAAAAGTTTCAAATGGAACAAAAGCCGAAGCTAAATTATTAAAAGCAGAACAGGCATGGAGTACAAAAGCACGCCACCTGCATATGGCAACACCAGCAGACTTGTTCAAAGAGGGATCTTTTAAAACCTAAGCAACGGTTTTAAGTCTATCAGACTAAATGCAATAAGTTTGAAGGTAATGAAGGCTCCAAGGCTTTTGGAAAAACAAGTCACAAATTGCAACAACAAATGGCTTGCTCAGGCAAGCTACCTTTTTATAATATTCAAGGGTTACAAAATTCATCTGGCACCAGGGGATAAGCTTGGAAGGCATTGTAACGTAAGATCCTCCAATGAGTTCATTCATGATCCTGAGCTACTGAGTCCGTGCAGAGCCACACATGAAAGTCACTGTACTAAAAGCGTTTTGTAAGTTCACATGTCCTGATCTCTAACGGGTAAAACTTTCTGCAAGAATGTCTACAAAGCAAGGATTACTGCATTTAGGGATTCAATTGTTGAGTGATTAATCAACATGTGAGCTTCAACCATATCCTTGCTTCCACCTACCCTTTCAAGGATGAGCAGAGCATTTTATACTTTTATAAGCTAATACTATACTTCAGTTTATCTAAATGCGTGAGGACTTTGCTTAAACAGAAAAACACAGTCGTATCAGGGACATAACCACCAGTGCCGGATTAACCCTTAGGCAAATAAGGCACATATTAAGGCCAGCAAAAAGTCCAGGCCACAAAAAATTTATACATAAGTTTATATTTGTCTTATCTTTATTGATGAAATTATTATAATTATTCCAATTATAATACACATTATATAATGTGTGTCATAAAGGATGAGATTTCAAAATCACGGTATTTTTCAGTTTCAGTAGATTCCACTCCTGATATTACCCATTGTGACCAGGTGACCATCATTCTTCGTTATATTAATATGGTGGATTACCAGCCTGTGGAGCGTTTTTTGACATTTATTAATATATCCAGTCACACAGGGAAGAATCTTGCTGACACACTGCTTCAGTACTTGTCAGATCAGGACATCGACTACAAAAATTGCCTTGGTCAGACATATGACAATGCCAGCAATATGTCTGGTAAATATATAGGCATGCAACAAATCCTGAAAAACAAAAACAGTATAGTGGACTAAATTCCTTGTGCTGCCCACTCGTTGAACCTAGTTGGCCAGTCAGCTGTAAATTGTTGCGTTGAAGCAGTTTCATTTTTTAAGATATAGAATCGCCTGTATACTTTCTTTGTAGCATCAACACATCGTTGGGATGTCATGATGACCCATGTTAAAAACCAACCAGAATGCCTTGTTCCAAAATACCCATCAGATACCCGGTGGTCTGCACGAGTAGAGGGGTACCACGAATTACAAAGTGCTCTTCAGGAGATCTCAGGGGATTGTAATCAGAATGGTAGCACAAGGAATGAAGTGGGTTCCTTGGCCAAACACATGGATACTATTGAAGTAGCCCTATTGTGTGAACTTTGGAATGACATTCTGCAGAGCTTCAAAATTAATAGCAAGTTATTGCAAAGTTCTACAATCCAATTAACTCCAGATATTGGTCTGCTGAAGAGCTTGCATATATTTTTGGATGAATGCCGAGAGAAGTTTGATGACTATAATCAGTAGGCAGGTGATCGCTGTGGCAACGGCACATATAAATCTGAAAGCCGAAGACAACCAAAGCGTAAACGACAAATCAATGATGGAGATGCCGCAGATGCTATGGAAGGGATGTCAAGCCAGCAAAACTTCAAGGTCAATACCTTCTATGTCATCATCGATCAGCTGAAAAATGCATTAAAGAAACATATTAAAGCTTACTCAATTGTGCTACAGAGATTTGGACTTCTGACTGAGTATGACTCCATGACCGATGAAGATATTGACATTGCTGTTAAAGGAATGGTTGCTGTGTACTCGAAAGACCTTTGTTCTGATTTTCCAACAGAATTTTGACAATTTATGTGCTAGTATAAAGAACAGAGAAACTATGAAGAAGGATCAAGTGCACAGAATCAAGTTGATTCAAGTGCTAAGAAGATGTTTAAAATGCTGCACAATTCCGGTGTGTATCAAGCATTTCCAAATACTGAAATAGCACTCCGGATCTACTTATGTCTGATGTCAACCAATTGTTCAGGAGAACGTTCGTTTTCTCAATTGAAAAGAATTAAAGATGCAAAACGATCAACAATGGCTCAGCAGCGTCTTTCTGTACTTTCACTTCTGTGCATTGAAAGTGATTCGCTCAAAAAGGTCAACTTCAAAGAACTAATTGACAAATTTGCAGTTATAAAAGCACGAAAATTTTAACTGTATTTTTTGCCTAATAAATATTCTTTTTTAAATTTTACTTCTCTTCTTTTTGTGGGAAAGTCCGTATTATCTGTATTTTCAGGCCACTTATTAAAATGTGCCTCAGGGCCAACAAAGCCTTAATCCGGCACTGATAACCACTAATATAGGGAAAAAACAATAAGAGAAAAACTATAATATAACTTTCAGATTGCTTTGCTTGTGGTATGGTATGTGGTACCAAATTAACACAGCATAAGCTTTCCTCGCTTAAGCGCCATTCTTACTCCATTTCGGATAATAAGATGTTTAAGAAACTTCTTGACTTCCCACGGCCGCTATCATCATCAAGTAACTGGGCACGTGCAAATGGGGTTTGCAGACTCTCCGAATTGGGAGAACGCACGTGTGCGGAGTCCGCACCGCCGATGGGCTTTTACCAGTAGTGAGCCGAAACAAACAGCGCGCCACTCTACCAGGAGTCGCCAAGCGCTGGTAAATTCTTTGCATTAAAACTTTTTGAATGCGGGAGCCTCTAAAGCATCTACACTTTCCATTGTATGACTTCAATAACTTGACATCACTTGCAAGATGTTAGCGTTTAGCACAGTTCTTAGGAGATTCGCCAAACAGGGCAGCGACAAAAATTTGTCACTCTGCTTGCCCACCAACCGCCGCTTGGAGGCTCTCCTGGTCTTTCGGCCTGAAGCATGTCAAAGTTTCTTTTGACGGCTCCTTTCGGGTTATTTCTAGCACCTCGTTCAGATGGTACTAGTAGGAATTATACAGAAGAAAATCCACTTCATTTAGCTTGGAAGCAGCTGCTACCAATGATTTTGCAATCTGGCTGGTTTAGCGTCAGCTAAATGGGAGTTCAATCAAGATACGAAATTCATAAATGATTAGTTGGTAACTCCTCCTTAATTTTGGACTTCGGATCGAATTTGTTAGATCCATTTTAAATCTCAAAAATATGCAGGTTCAATTTGTCTTTTCCGTTTTACAGCGAAAAGTGATTCGTGTCTGAAAAAGGTGAACACTAATCAGGCAAACATTGCCTCTATTACAGCACATGCCTTGTTTTGTAACTTGGTTAATTCTTGTCGAAATCAAGCAAGCAAGACCTGGTGCTACTAGACCTGGTTAAGAGTTGAAGTCGCTGTCAATTATGACAAAACGGGCAAGCGATCAAAGCTATTTATTTTGATTGTTTTTTTTTTCTTTTTTAATCTTTTACCCCTCTGAGACTAGCCATAATTCGAAAGGCAGTCCTACGGATTCCTACATGAGTTGCGCTGAGTGTGTTCAGATAAGGACTACACTTCACCAGAAACGCTAAGAATCAAGGGCAAAAGAAAGCACGCGAGCAAGGCTTTGCTTCATAACAAATTTGTCGCCAAGGACACGCTATCTCAAAAATTTCTCGAACACTTCAGCGACTTACTATGGTAAGCGGCTGATGAATTTCTACATATTTGATAAAAACTTCGACAAAAAAAACAACTGAAGCACTAGTCGAGTAAGTGGAACTGAAGCATGAAATGGATGGGCGAAGAGAGAAGAGACAACTATGTGCCTAAATGGCTCGTGTTTCTCGTTCTTCAAGCGTTTTCCAGCGCACACACTAACAACTAGAATTCTAAATGCAAAAGTCTCGACGTTCAAATTCTTCTGAGAGGGGAAAAAAAGGATGATCGCATAAAAAAAAAAAAAAAAAAACAAAAAAGAAAACTATGCCCCAAATCAGTCAACATCACTAGGCATCAAAACTATTGACAATCGTTCGTGTCCGAAGAACACAATCGTTAGAAACAGGAAACAGGCAGCAACAGGAAATTAAAACGAGGCACCAATCCTAAAATTATTCAGATGGAACCTGTTCGAAGACAAAATAGCATCCATAAATAACTTCCTCAAAGAAATTCCAAGGCATAAATATGCAACGCAACAAAAATGGAGCCAAATGCATTTAAATGAGCATACAAATATCAAGGAGTTAAATATTATCAACAGCAAGCATACAGCAGGAAGGCAATAAAAAAGACAGCACATAAACAAAAACATGCTCCAGGCAGTGCAATAACCAAGAAAATAAGAACTATGAAATCTAGCAAACGGCAGTTTTCAACGACGATTCACTTATTCATGAACAAATGTTCCAGAGAAACGTGCGAAGCTTTAAAGAAAGGCAAAAACTATCAGCAAGGAATTCAAATGCTAGTTAAATATCCATCAGGATGAGCGACAATATGCACATCTCTTTAAATACTAATACAAAACAAGGTGATTCCCACTGTACAAACATGCCGGAAAAATGCATTTCAAATTATGAAAAAAAAACAAAACATGAAGCACATCTTAAAATACGCTCCTATCCGGCCCCCGCACCCCCTCTACACAAGCAAAACAGAGGGGAAAACCATGCCACGTTACGAAATGCAAAACAAGCAAATGAAAATGGACAAACAAATGAAAAACAAACAACTTCGAAATCGCAGGTGAAGAAGGATTTCACAAAGAAATACAATTGCGATTTCTTAAACGATCAAAACAGAAGAAAAAAAATCAAACCCTCACAGAGGCAAAGTCGCGCGCACTGGAATATCCTAAACTTGGACAGCAATACTTTCCGCTGATGCATGCCATTCTCCGAAATTACTTCACTGCTTACATAGGGCGACAGATTTAGCCCAACGGGCTATGAAAAACACGTGACAGCACCATTTACATCTGCGCTTGAGTCAACAAATAGTAGGCTCCTTTCAGGTCGAGAAGTTGATGGTGGTTGCCGACCTCGATCACTTTGCCGCCTTGCATAACGGCGATGACGTCAGCGTTCTGTATGGTCGACAGTCTGTGGGCGATGATGATCGAGGTGCGTCCCTGCATCGCTACGTCGAGGGCTGCCTGCACCACCTGCAAGAGCGAGAATGCAAGCCACTGGTTTGGAACAGCTAACATGCACGAGCACGCAAAAACCCGCGAAGCAACGCTGTGCTGCAAAGAAATTCAAAGAAATCCAGCGAACAGCGGGAAACAATCAAAGGGCTAGAACGCGTCGTACAACGCCGCAGTCTACAGTACTGAAGCTACCAGCAACAGCAGCATGCAAGCCAGAAGGTAATTTACAAACCTTTTCACTTTCAGAGTCCAGGGCAGACGTTGCCTCATCGAGCAGCAGTATCTTCGGGTTCCGAATCAGAGCACGAGCGATGGCGATTCGCTGCTTCTGACCACCAGATATGAGCGTTCCCTTGTCACCGACCTTGGTGGCGTAACCCTAACAAGAAGTACGCCGACCACAATTAAGCATGCATGTCGGTGCACTTTGTATCGTAGCATGGACGAGATCTGTCCGTCCGCAAGTCAGAGACTGTCAGTCAGTCAGTCAGTCAGTCAGTCAGTCAGTCAGTCAGTCAGTCAGTCAGTCAGTCAGTCAGTCAGTCAGTC